>CAAKHD010005238.1:5239-20725 GCA_901007705.1 Fistularia tabacaria | reverse complement strand
GAAATTTTTTTTTTTTTTTTAGATCTTCAAAAATCCATTTGTCATTTCACTAGAAGTTAAATTTAAAACACTCCTCCTTATACTGAAGCCGCACTCCCTATGCTGACACATTAGCTTCCCATACATTTATTTGGCCATTCTAGAACGGACATGATGCATATTGCCCTTAAAATACAGGCAAAATAAACCCAAGACTTATTCTATTGTCTTTGCATCGACCAGTTTTAATTGCAGGGTCAATAAGGAAAATCATTGCACGAGAAACACTGATGTTTCCATCCGGGGTGTTAGTGGAAGCAGACAAGACAGATCAGGTCATGTCTGCCTCTGACTCATGTAGCTAATTATCTACCAGCCAACAGCTAGGGGGTTAATCCATAGCATAGACTAAAACTTGTCTACCAGTGATGTACCACTCATTCGGCCAATAAAAAAATATCAGTATATAATTTTTTTTCACCCTCTATTTACAGAACACTGGGTCTCTGCTGTTGTGATTAACATGTCACTATTAGCAGCTACACACGTACAGCCTTTCTATATAAACATTCACCAAAATAAGAAAAACATACAAAGTTTCAAATAAAATATATTGTTTTGCAGATTTTTTTGTCTATAAATCATACTAGAAATGTCTTTTTCTTCAGCCTAAATAATGTTGAAAGTAGATCATGTATCCTTATGTCCACCACTGATACTGTTTATAAGTGTATCAATAACAGAGGGGAACCAGACAATCAGATCGTGAAACCTTCTGAAAGGCAGAATGAGGAAATTCAGGAAGACTCAGCTCTTATCTATTTCTATATTTATCAAGCGGATGGACACTGGAGGCACCAGATGGGTGGAACTCCACTACAGTAAAACTTGGTCTGATTACCAACTCAGACATATGATATTGTCTTTATGTACACCGTATAGTTTGTATGACCACAGATAAACAAACAGGTCAGCATAACATAAGGGTAAACGCATGTCCAAGGATAGAGATCTGGCAAGACTTGTTTCCACGGCGGGAGCAACATTCTCCTCTGAGCTCACTGATTAAAGCTCACACGGAAATGTGATTTGTGCAGACATGCAGAAACACAATGAGGTGCTAATTATTTTTCTTGGCACAGAGAGTCCAAAATAAAAGAGATCACTAAAACGTTTGATTGAATTTACAGCTACTGTAAAATGATGTAATGTGGCCTCTATTACTGAATTTGCCATACTAATCACTCTGGGAGAATGTTCAAGGTAAAGAAATAACTTCAACTGATGTATCAATTAAATAATATACAAACACAATCTTGAAACAACAATACATTTTCCCAATCAGCTATGAGTTCTGAAAAACAAATCCATGCCGTGAATAATTAAATTATTTACAACGACAATCTTAAAACTGCAAAAAATTTACACATCAGCTCTCGGTTTTGAAACCCTGATTACAAATCCATGTCATATTCACTAAATAAGACAGGAGAAGTTCATAAATTAGGAGATTTTACGGAGGTGAAATGAATTGATGGTGTTAAATGAACATTTGTCATGTCACACTGTGATGAAATTGCTAATGTTGTAGACACGTGGATTACAAAAGTAAACTAATACTTATGCACTAACTTGGTGATGTGATGGTATGATAACATGAACTGGATGTTGTTTTTCCCCACATAGTTCTACTCAAGCCTGCATTTGTGCTCTTATTATAAAATGATGATGTAAATTCCTGGCAGATGTTAAATTTTAACCCAGCAATTGCATTTTAGCAAAAAGGACACAACAATTTCTGCTTAGTATTTTCTCTGAAAAACATTTAAAATGCTCGGTGATTTGCTGCTGTTAGGGGAGCTGGTGATGCTTTCAAGAACCGTTTCTGACCAAGCTACAGTTTCTTGTGGTGTTTGCTGGAGTGGCTTGTATGAATATGCCGAGGCAAAGACCTCTACATAAGGGGACTGAAGCAAGAACATTGCCAGCTGTTTCATCCCTAATGGACGAGAGGAGAACTAATATGCTGATATTTTCAGGAATATCTCAAAAAGGAGACGGGTATTGCAACTTTTTATTAGAACCTGCTAATCGATTATCTGGCAAGAAACAAAATTAGCCTAATTAATTTGCTGGTGCTGAAAAGAAGCTACATTATAAAAGCAGTACTGTGGTTAGATTTTCAAAGGAATGATGGGCAAAGGAATGGCACAAAATGCTCCTTGACAACAAGCTGCATGTCAATGGCATGAACTCAAGAGACTGTCGGTGCAAAAATAAAAAGATAGAACGGCATGTCATGTATCTCAGTTAAGATATCTTCACACATTTCACCAAATCTATCAGCTTGTGAGAGCTTTCCAAAGTGCTATCACACTGCCTCTGGTTAGAAATCCACAATCACAGTGCGAGTATTGATGTTGTTTTCTTTCACCAATTATGTAAGAAACCTGTGTTGTGTTTGTAGTGCATTATTCCCAGCATTTATTCAGTTTAAAATGTATTATGATGTTGATTAGTTTTTGAGGGACATGTTTTATGTTTTACACTAGCGCTGTTTTTGACTTTAAAACACTGGTAACTTTACAAGTCTGGACTCAATATCACCATGAAATGAGGCTTGACCAGACAGGTCAGGGCTTATCGGGTAGAAAAAGACTTTACGTTAAACAAAATGGTCAACTACTCTCTTTAACTGCCACACCAGACATCCAAAAAGAAAGACTAATCTGCACATGTGGATCACTGATGGACTGAACCTCAGTGTTCGCTGCAGCGTCTTGCAGAATGATGTCACGTTGCTTTGCAGCAAAAGCTGAGCCCAACGAAACTTTTTTGTTCAATGACACACACAGACACAGGCACAGGCACAGACACAGACACAGACACACAGCTCAACTGGCTGGAAGTGTTTTATCACGCAGGGCTAGCATTCCCAGGGAGTACCCGAGTTGCGCATCTATTTTCTGTGCACTGTGCTCAAGTGATAACGTGGACATCTGCGCTCTGCTTAATTAATAGCTGAAATTGTCCCATGAACAGGTATCTTGATAACAGCCTTCAAGCTACTATTCAACCCATCAGTGTTAATTAGAAATAATTGTAATATGAATACATATCAAATAACTTTGAATCAATTTTACATGACAAACATGAAATACACCATTTTGCCGTCTGAGTTCGGACAAAAATCAACTTCCTGGTAGAACCTGAGTTTGTCTGACAGTCCCTTGCTGCTTGAATACAGTGTTTGCTGATTTGCTGAATAATTTGAATAATTTTGTTTACTCCATACATAAGATAAGTACCATAACTTAGAGCATTTTAGTTGTAATCCTTCAGAGAACACTGTCATCCATGATTGATTTATTAGGCTTGTCTCGACTTAAGATTCCTCCAACTCTTCCATTTACTGCTGACAAATGACAGTAAAATAACTGGTCACATCCAGCTCTGTGTGCTGCATTCAGTTTTCCAACTCATTACGAGGAGGATGAAAAAGAAAGCAATGAATTGTTGTCTCACTTCGCCAAAGACAGGCATGGGCAAACTACAGCCCACGGGACATATGTGGCAAGCCGGGCATTTTAATCCGGCCCGCCAGACCTGAAATCTTATTATAATTAAACCTCAATCGTTTTACCTTTTCCCTGAAATATTTGCGGTTTTCAAAGACTACAATGTCATCAATAACTATGCTTGTGAGCAGTCAATGCAAGAATGGGTGGCGGCGGCACCCCCGGACAAACCACAATCAGTCAAGTACCAATGTAATGGTTGGGGTAGGGACCGATTGCAACACCACGACTTCGAGTTCAAAAGACTTTGTAAAGGCTCTGGCAACTTGTAATAGCAGAATGCAGAAGAAGCAGGGAAATCAGAGACCGGCAAGGTTGGTACAAGAGCACAAAGCCCGGTGAGGGAGTGCGGAGCTCCCGAAGACTGACAAGGGAGCGCAAGGCCCGGCAAGAGGGCACAAAGCCTGGTGAGGGAGCACGGGGCTACTGAAGACCTTTGAGGAGGCTTGGGGAGCTTGGGGACAGACAGGGTCAATTCCAGGAGGTCTGTCACAGCAGACAAAGGCAATCTGTCAACTAGGAAGGGAAAGGAGACAACCTGGCAACTAGTGGGACTGAAAACGATGCTTTTTGGTCCACACTAATTGCCTGCCATGGGTGGCAGCTGTCCAGGTGGACAAAATCTACTGACGAGGCGGCACCACCGGAAAAGCACTGAGAACCATGAAAACCAAGACAAGTTTCATACCGGCATTGAAATTAGCAATTTTTCTAAACCTCTAGGGGACGGCACACAAGATGCTGAAGGTGTTTGGCTCGACCTAAATATGTGACCTGACATTCAGCGTCATGAATACCAGAAAAAAAGTCACATATCCAAGTTATCTGACCAACATCTTCGGATCCATCCTGAGAATTGCCACACCACAACTCCTGACTTTGATGCACTGGCAAAAAATGGAGATCAACAACACTTTTCCCATCTGTTTCTGGCCCGGTCCCTTGGTCAAATGTTAGAAACCATCGTGGCCCCTGAGTCAAAAAGTTTGCCCAACTCTTGTCTAGGATGTACTGCACTCATACATTTTATGTGCTCAGAGATTCGCATGAATCCACCAGACATTGGGCAAAATGTGTTAATCTATTTCCCCAAATCAGTTAAAATTTCCCTACACTTTCCCATACCTATTTTTTGATATAGGGAGGTTTTGTGAGTGAAGAAGTCCCCTGCTTTGAGGTCAGAGTAGGACAACATGAAAACCACTTTTTTTTTTAATTATTATATTATTTGCAGAACACTCACTGATTCTGTAATGTTTTAAACATTTAGCATCATTCATTAATTTAATCAAAAAAATCATTTAGACATGTTAAATATTGCCTTTAAAAATCTCGCATTTTGAATGTTTATTCCACCAAAAAGTATCCCAGCACGGTTGCTGCATATTTTACCATAATAATTATAAAATTGACTGGATAATATGAGCCCAAAGTACCTTTTTATCTCATTCAAAATTAATATGCCATATTATATTGATTGGTTAGACAATAACGTATTTGCACATACCTCAAAGTGTGTAGTTCAGTTCAGAAAAGCAGCATACCCAAAATATTCATTTGGTATATTGGAACTGAAAATCTAATTGAACAAAATGATGAAAATTGTTATACTGATCAAGTTTTCAATCAGGGAGATTAAATTGGCAAAGGGATTTCAAAATAAAAACAGACAATATTTATGATTCATGATTCTCCTGTGCTTTGATTGCAGTTGTCTAGTAATCAGACAAACAAGGTCATATCAATGCATTTTTACATCCCTACGATAGATAAATATTGGCTTTAGAAAACAAACGTATTAGTGAACCCCATTCTGATTTAGACAGTTCCTTTGATAATCCTGCTTTGCCTTTTAATCTGAGTGTTCAGAAAATAACTATTCAGTATAACCACAACACTTATGAGATATACAGAGAGCTGTGATGAGAAGTGTTTTTCAGTGGGATTTTCCCCAATGCACAGCATGCTTTCACTTATCAAACCCTGGAAGCACAAATTCTACTTTAAGCACTTGCATTAATTACATGTAGCATTAGGGCTGAGCAATAGAGCGTTAAACTTTTCTGAAAATCAGAGGCCTTAGTATTGATAGAAGTACAATCAAACTTAGTCTGAAAAATAAGTCAGTGATGCAACATGAGGTTGCGCAGCCTAGCATTATAAGCAGCAGCTTTATAAGATTCTTGTTTGAACACAATAAATATTTCACGTTTGATAACAATTTCAAGTGTTTTGTTACACTTTTCTCTCATACTTCACAGGTTATATTCTTCTGACTTCTTCCTAACTACTTAATAATGTACAGGTTATTTCATGCAAACATTCATTTCCAATGTACTTATTTACAGGTGACTTACGGTTCATGTCCTACAACATTCTAGATGACTTTCATAAGTTAAGTTTATTTTTAGGTACTTCTTTAAGACCTTAACATGCTTTGTCCCCTGTCTTTAATATCTTACTGCTTTTGGAGTGTTTTTTTAGATGAGCAAAATAAAAAAAAAAATACAAAAAAATAATGTTTAAAAATAAAGATTAACATTTGAATGCTGATTAACTATGTACAGCAAATAAGGACCATATAAAAGCAGTAAATATTTGTTCAGCAAACGTGGAGATAGACATTTCAGTGAATAAAGGCAGTCAAAACATTCATCATATACTCACTGACTCCATCCACTTCTGAGGACCCGGAGCCCCTCATCCTCAGGTACATGAGCCCCAGCAACAGGAAGAAGAGGCATGCTGCCGTGAGCAGGAACATGGAAAGGTAGTGAGCGCTGAAGCTGCCGGAGGAAGCCACCTCTTCCCTTTTGAACTGCTGGAGGAGCTCGTCCTCCGGAGCCGCCAGCTTGTGCTTCAGCAACGCCTGGCTGTACGTGTGGTTGGGGCCGGTGTGGTTGGAGTGGTTGCTCCTGGTGGTCTGAGACAGGCTGCTGTAGGTGGAGAAGCGCGGTCTCAATCCGATGCTGACCCTACTGCTGCTGGCACCTCTGGATGCACCATCGTCCTCGTCGACATGGTTATTCTTATCGACATTCCCTCCGTGGTTCTCGGAGAGAGCGTCGGATACGTAGATGGACTTCCTGGGAAAGTTGTAACTCAAGAAGCCTCCGGACGGGCTGGAGCCCCTTCGGTTTCCCTCGCCTTCCTCGTCGTCCTCCCTCTGGTTCCCCACCATGTTTAGACTCCCGGGTGAGTTAGCCACCCCTGATGCACCCCCCGTCTGAGACCCGCGCGCGAATCTGTGGGAAGAAAATACCGTTTTCGGGAGGCTCCGCCTGGGCTCCAGCCTATCCCGTTGATGGGCTCCGACACCAGGGCCCCTGACGTCCTCCTCGTCCGAGTCTGAGTAATTCCCGGTTAGCTTGCTAGTGTTCAAGTGAGACGCCCTGCTACCATTTAAAGACGCGGAGGACTTCTCTTTACCCCCGTCATTGTCGTCCTCGTCCCCGGAATCTTCACAATCCCGTCCCTCCGCCTCGGGGAAAGATCTGGCACCGAGTCCCCAGCCCAGCGAGACACGTCTCGGTCCGTCTGGACCCGGGGAAGGAGTGATGCTATTCAGCGTACCCCCAGCGCCATGCTGACTGTTGATAGCGACACACGGGCTCGGAACGGGCCTCGTCTTCGGCTGCGGCTTGTAGCCGGAGCTCCGGCCCAACCCGCCGCTGTGGTTGAGGCCCTTTCTTTTCTGTGGAGTTTCGGCGTCAGACTCGTCGGAACTGAACCCGAGGACGGAAGACTTCCGGCCCGGTCTCCTGTTCGTGCTCAGGTGCGTGACGTCATGGCTGGCTGGCCTGGATCCCGCCGTGTTGCCGCCGCCAGTGCTGTGGTTAATGGTGCCACCACTGCGCGCTTTCCCGGGTCTGATTCCTCGCTGTTGTTGCTCGTCGCGAAGCTTCTTGAGTTTCTTCAGATAAACCGGCCGAGTGTTTTCGGTAACAGGGCCTGGAGTGAAACCGAGACGCTTCAGTTCAGAGTAAAGCTCCTCGTCCGTTAACTGCATTGACGCCATCTTGGACAAAACTCTCTCAGAAGGCCCTGTAACGGAAATGACGTAAAGCACAGCGACATCCAGGAGACCGACTGGAGCCCCTCAACTCCACTGGCCGTTTTCGATATTAGTAGGAAATTCTTCTTTTTTTTTTAATCATCCAAACTATTTTCGGGTTTCCAGCTCAGTTCCTTATTTTTAAACGAAATGCAACATAATCTTTGTATCACATACATAGTTTACAAGAAGTGATCAGTAAAATGCCACCTTTTTTGCAGAACTTTTAATTAGATTAGATTTGACTCAACTTTATTTTCATTTCACATGTACAAGTATATCGTAACAAAATGCAAATTATCAATAAAAATCATCAATTCTCCCATTTCTTAGTGTTTCTCTGTACCAGGGCTTTTTTGA
This sequence comes from Fistularia tabacaria, assembly GCA_901007705.1. Lineage (NCBI taxonomy): Eukaryota > Metazoa > Chordata > Actinopteri > Syngnathiformes > Fistulariidae > Fistularia > Fistularia tabacaria. Next base: position 12,754 of record CAAKHD010005238.1, on the reverse strand, counting down.
TAGTTTTAAGCTATTTGAGTGTCCTTCTTGTTGAATGGTTATTTAAGAAGTGTATGTAAAATATTCTAGAATGAACAACTAATTTCCTGTATGCTGTCAGAAAGAAAAGTAACGACCAGAAAATGGAAAAAATTGCCACATATTTATTCAAACTACTCAAAAGTTAGCCGAAACTCACCTTAAAAAGTTTGTACAAAATCTCTCAAAACACCAAAGATTAACAATATCGAAAATCATTTTAAGATCACCACAATATTAATAACAAATCTGCAAGAAGTGAATAAGTAATTATTCATAATATAAAGATATAATTGAAAGGATGAAAACAAATGAAAAACTGTCCGAAAGCTACTAAAATAATAGCAGCAAAAAAACCGAGTACTAAGTCTTTGTTGTTGGGGGGTCAGGAGGATGTTACAAGAAAGCAAAAGTGAATAATGAAATAACAAATTTGACAAAAAATAAATCATTTCCAATGCAGCCTCAGGGGGGCACAGGCCTCCCTGAGCCGGTCTCAAGTCCGGATAAATGCAGTGGGTTGCGTCAGAAAGGGCCTCCCGAGGCCCGGGTTTACAACAACCGCCATTGGTGCCATTAACCCACAGGGTACCAGTGGAAATTGGGCTACTGTGGGTCAAAGAAGGAGAGGGGGAAGGCGTGTTTGGAAGCAGAGAGAGAAGAGGAAAGGCAAGAGTCTGGGACTGAGAGTAGGGACTTTGAATATTGGGACCATGACAGGAAAAGGTAGAGTTGGTTGACATGATGCAGAGAGGGAAGGTGAATATACTCTGTGTCCAGGAGACCAGGTGGAAAGGTAGTAAGGCTAGAAGCTTAGGAGCAGGTTTTAAGTTGTACTATCACAGTACTGACAGGAAGAGAAATGGAGTAGGAGTTATCTTGAAAGAGGAGTTTGTTAGGAATGTTCTGAAGGTGAAAAGAATGTCAGATAGACTTATGAGTCTGAAACTGAAAATTGAAGGTGCCTGAAAGAAGCCAGTGACTGCAAAGTAGTGGTAGGTGAGAGTGTAGCCAGACAGCATAGGATGGTGGTCTGTAGGATGACTCTTGAACAAGGAAGATCAAGAGGACAGAGGCAGAGCAGAGGACAAAGTGGTGGAAGCTGAAAAAGGGAGGAGTTTTTGTATGGTTTTCAGTGAGGAGTTGAGAAAGGCTCTTGGTCAGGGAGAGCTTTCAGATGACTGGACAACTGCAGCTAATGTGATCGAGGAGACAGGTAGGAGAGTACTTGGTGTATCGTCTGGAAGGAAATTACATAAGGAGACCTGCTGGTGGAATGAGGGCGTAAGATGACTTGTATGCTCGGTTGGACAGTAAGGAGGGAGAGAATGATTTATACAGGTTGGCAAAACAGAGAGATAGAGACGGAAAGGATGCACAACAGGTCCGGGTGATTAAGGATAGAGAGAAAAATGTATTTACAGATGCTAGAAGAGTGATGGGAAGATGGAAAGAGTACTTTGAAGAGCTGATAAATGAGGAAAATGAAAGAGAGGAATGGTAGAAGAGGTGACTATTGTAGACCACAAAGGAGCAAAGATTAATAACAGCATAGTGAGGAAGGCACTAAAGAGAATGAAGAATGGAAAGGCAGTTGGTTCTGATGACATACCTGTGGAGGTATGGAAGTGTCTAGGAGAGGCAGCGGTACAGTTTCTGGCTACATTATTAAACAAGCTCTTAGAGAGAGAGAATATGCCTGAGTAATGGAAAAGAGGTGTGATGTTGCCCATTTTTAAGAATAAGGGGGATGTGCAGAATTGCGTTAACTGTAGAGGGATAAAGTTGATGAGCCATACAATGAAGTTATGGGAAAGAGTAGTGGAAACTAGACTGAGAGCAGAAGTCAGCATTTGTGAACAGCAGTATGGCTTCATGCCTAAAAAGAGCACTCTTGATGCAGTATTTGCTTTGAGAATGCGAATAGAGAAGTACAGAGCAGGCCAGGGGGAGCTGCATTGCACTTTTGTAGATGTAGAAAAAGCATACGACAGGATGCTGAGAGAGGAACTCTGGTATTGTATGAGGAAGTCTGGGGTGGCAGAGAAGTATGTTAGACTAGTGCAGGGCATGTATGCTAGCTGTGAGACAGTGGTGGGGTGTGTTGTAGGTGTTACAGAGAAGTTCAAGGTAGAGGTGGGACTTTATCAGGGATCAGCCCTGAGCCCCTCCTTGTTTGCAGTGGTGATGGACAGGCTGACAGATGAGAAATCAAGAAGTTGTAGGATTTCAAGTACTTAGGGTCAATAGTGCAGAGCAACAGAGAGTGTGGAAAAGAGGTAAAGAAACAGGTTCAAGCAGGTTGGAAAAGTGTCAGGGGTACTATGCGATGGAAGAGTATCAGCCAGAATGAAAGGAAGACAGTGGTGAGACCAGCAATGCTGTAAAGTTTGGAGACAGTGGCTCTAAAGAAAAGACAGGAAGCAGAGCTGGAGGTCACAGAGATGAAGATGTTGAGGTTGTCTTTGGGAATGACAAGGATGGATAAGATCAGGAATGAGTCCATCAGAGGGACAGCACATGTTAGATGTTTTGGAAAGAAGGTCAGAGAAGCCAGACCGAGATGGTTTGGTCATGTACAGAGGGGGGATCGTGAATATATTGGTAGACGGAGGCTGGAATTGGAGATGCCAGGCAGAAGGTCTAGCAGAAGACCAAAGAAAAGATTTATGGACGTAGTGAGAGAGCATATAAAGATGGTGTGAGAGAGTATACGGAGAATAGGGTTAGATGGAGAAGGTTGATTCGACGTAGCGACCCCTAAAGGGAAAAGCCAAAAGGAAAAGAAGAATAAATAATTTCCAATAATCGTAAGGGAGATTCTTTAATGACCAGTGCTGTATCAGATTTATTTGATGTAAATGCTTGTGAAAGACTTCTGAATTACAAACATGAGCAGATAATGAGATACAGATCAACACTGCGGAACAGGCATCTGAATATCATGATACGCATGTCTTTCCACCGCACCTCACCCTAACACCAACCTGGCTTGGTCTTGGTCCAACTTCCTTGGAGTTTTATGCTCCGAGTGACATCATTGCCTCCACTATGCTCTTCCTTTCACGATGTTCACAATGTGCCTCTCCTGTGAAACATCACTGCTCTTTATTACGTTCCGTGTTACAGCACAAAGTGGTTTATTGAGTACAGTAAAAACAAAACATTGCGCCATTTCTTGAGAAATTAAAGCATTGGTTAATGGAATATACATAAATCATAAAGTTGGAAAGTGAAAATTCCACTGGTGATAGACAGGATTAACCCACCCCAGATTGAAACTTTCACCAGGAGTAGGAGATGTAAAGAAACCCCATATATACACATTTCTTTAAAAAAAAGTGTGTTTATATATCTATACTGTGAAGATACACACATCTCTCTAGATTCTTTTGGAATAGAACTTATATATCTTTAATCTTACATTTGATGGAATACTTTGTTTGGCAATCTATTGTAATTTACCCTCTTCTACTCCATTTTTGACAATATTTTTCATTAGTTTCTGAACTGACTTCTCCTTATCCTTACAACAAAAATTATGTTAGTATATTTTCAGTGAGCATGAAGTTTTTGTAAAAATTAGTTAGAAAAATTCAACATTTGGAGAAATAATTACTCAAAATCTTTCTTCAAGTCATCCCATTTTCAATATTCAAATTGCTGTGTGTGTATGAACCTGTCCTAAAGTTGCAACAGTTCAGTTACCTACTGTCTCCCAAAACAAAAGGTTTAGCAAAGACAAGGGTTGAATATATATATATATATATATATATATATATATATATATATATACACACACACACACACATAAACATTTGTGTGTATGTATACATATATACCTGTATGTGCACATATTGAAGAAAACAATAATGCAAAGAAAAAAACAAAACAAAATACACCTGAGTAAGAATGAGGGAATTAAAAGACACCCCAACGAATAACATTTTTTGTTTCAACTAAACTTGTGAAATTTCTCACAAAAAGCTTTTTTACACAATGCTTTCAATATACAACCTTCAAATGCCTTTTAGTTTTTAATGCTTTATCTCTGAAGCAAGATGAAAAACTTTGTAAAATTTTAGCCACAATGTTGTGTAACTGTGATAACGAGTTTTGGGTGTATCTTCATTGTCATCCATTTCTGCACTTTGTCAGGAAGTGTGATTTTCTTTTCCCATCATGGACAAGTGAATGATGTGACAGTAGAAGAGCAGTTTTTAAGCAGCCATAGTATGAAAACAGTTCCCATGAGAATATTTTATTATCATTACATCCACAAGACTGTAACGCATCATACAACAGACTGTATATCATATCACTTTCTTTAAAATGTAAGCATACATTGCACATGGTCTTTGAACTACATCACTATTAAGAAAAAGCAAAAATTTAAAGTTTACATCTCTCTAAAGGGGTTCAGACCCTGAAAATGACATTTACACTCATTGTGTTCAAGCAGCAGTGAGAAATGCAGGAGGAATATCTGATGTCCCTTTAAAATCCGACTGTAAATTATTGGAATGACAGAAATGGGTACTAAACAAGTCAGGTAACTCTTGGGTGATGGGGGGTTGCAGCACCCTCCAGTGGTTCATTTCACTGAATATCCCTTCTCACTGTGATGTGTTTTGAACTTTGATTCTTTCTATCTCAAAAAGAAGGCAGTTGTCTATTTCAGTTGTCTTTTGCTATAGTTTAATTTTTAATGGTTTCCTGTTAAGTTCATTTATTAATTAGTCATTGATTTTTATGGTGTGCCTGTGCATGGACACCCCTTTGATATGTTTGTACTCAGGGAGGACCCTTGTTCCTATGGATATCAAATGGTTACTCGTTTTTTGGCATGATTTTCTTTCTTACCACGCGACTGGTGTGTTCACAGGGGCGTCTCAAGCTTCTGTTCCAAGGATATGTGTTTGCTCATGAGATTTACAATCACAAACTCTAAAACCTTTGTTCAACTCTTCAAGGGAACTAGGGTGTAAGAGGCTAAAGTGTAATAACCCATTTGGCATTGAAGGAGATGAGTGGACATGTCCAGCTCTATTGTTAGTAGACTTCCTCATCTTCCTCGCTTGGGTTTTAACAGACTGGTCAGTGCCGAGACAAATTTAATGCTCTGCTTCACAACCAGTCTACGTGCTAAATGGATGGCACATGACAGGGTCAGTGGATCCTGGTTCCAGAATGAAACACTGCAATAAATCAAGTGAATTTAAAAAGAATCTCTCAACACCGGGACAGTTACAATTATATCAACAGAGACCGGTGATTGAAAGCAAGCTCAGTGTTTCTTCATGGAGTCCAGGATGCGCAGGATGTGCAAAAAGAGGTTTACGATGTCCAGGTAGAGGTTGATGGAGGCCAGGATGTGCTCCTCAGGGGACAGCTGCTTCATAAGCAGGTGGGTGTCAAAGATGATGAAGCCACAGAAGACCAGGGCTCCAGCGCCAGCCAGGACCATCTCTGTGACATCACTTTTGAAGAAGAACTATGAAAGACAGAAGGCTCAGCAGGGTCTAGGACAGAGCTTCTCACAGGTTATATGTGTCTGAACCTTTTTAAATCAATGTCTGTGTTTATATAGCCACCCAACCACATGTCAATCTTTTTTCTGTGTACATCAAGCGAAAGTACCATTTTCCTTTGTAAAATGAAAATTACTGGATTTTCAGACTTACTTTAATACAACCGCTCCTTGAGCTGCCACCTTATCGTGGTGGAGGGGTTTGCGCGTCCAAGTGATCCTAGGAGCTAAGTTGTCAGGGGCTTTATGTCCCTGGAAGGCTCACCCAAGGCAAACAGGTCCCAGTTGAGGGACAAGAAAAGCCCGGCATAGAAGACCCACATGAAGAACAACAAATTCGGACAGTTTTCCCCTGCCTGGACACGGGTCACCGGGTTAACCCTCTGGAACCCCCCCCCCCTGCCAGGGCTCAGTGGCAAGCTTCTATTGTACAGGCCTGCACCCTTTTCCTCTGGGCTCACCACCCATGGGAAGGGCCAAGGGGGGACCTTGGTGGTCCAACCCTTAGCTGCAGAACCTGGCTCTGGGAACATGGAATGTCACCTCTCTGGCGGGGAATGACCCAGAGCTGGTGCACAAGGCTGACAGATTCCGACTAGATAGAGTCGGACTCACCTCGATGCACAGTGGTGAGGGGGAACTAGGTCTCTTTAGAGAGCCTGGACCCTTTTTTACTCTGGAATTGCCCCCAGTGAGAGGCACCAGGCAGGTGTGGGCATATCGATTGCCCCCTGCCTCAGCGCCTGCACGTTGGGGCTCAACCCGATAGATAAGAGGGTAGCCTCCCTCCGCCTTCAGGTGGGAGGCCGGTTCTAGCTGTTGTTTGCGGCCATGCACCCAACAGCAGTTCAGTTTACCCATTCTTCTTCGGGTACCTAGAGGGGCTGCTCTAGAGCACTCCTACTTGGGACTCCCTCGTTCTACTGGGAGATGGTGGGGCTCCGGAGGCAGCTGACAGGTACTGGCAGGCCAAGCAGGGCCGCATATAGAGACAAACAACCATTCACCTTCTCATTCAAATGTCTGGATAATTCGGGCCCCCAATGAACCCTTAGCATGTTTTTTGGATTGAGGGAGGAAACTGGAGAAACCCGGCCCCCTGCTGGAATCAAACCAGGGATTCCAGTGTCTTGTTGTGAGGCAGAAGCGCTAACCACTGCACCACTGCCCTATTGTTTTAGTATAGTTGTTAATCAATCATGGTTCTTTTTGTTTCTAATGTCATCATAAAGTGGTTCCTGATTATGACCACCAGGGGGTGGAGTGAACTTGAACTTCAAGGTGAACCATTTTGGGAGAGCGGCACTGGCAGTTGTGACACTTTGCATTCAACTCACTATATTCATTATGTCTCCATGGGAACCAGCCGTGGCTCAGAAGACAATGTTTTTGGGTTGATCATAAATCAAATGGAAGTCCTACAAGTGTGAGGTTTTTGCAGATGGCCTCAAGAGATTCTTTAAATTTGCTGTAAAATTTCAGTTGACCTCAGGAAACTACTGGAAAAGTCTTTATGGCCTTGTAATAAGTCTAATTCAGTAAATCTAAAAAGTTCTTGCACTGTTCGAGTTTTACACTCAAATGACTTAGAGCATAAAATTAGATAGCTGGCCCTCTGAACATTGAAAGGTCTCACTATGACATCAAAATGTTGTTAAAAACAAGTTCAGAGATCCCTTTAGTGTCTCTACTGATTGAAACTGAACAGATATAATGGAAAGAAAAAAAACAGGTATATCTGGTTTTCTTGCAGTGTGTTCTTTCACTTTCCATATCTTACCATGCCTATTTGAGTTACAGATTAATAATTCATCCAGGCCTTCCTTCCTTTGTTCTGTTTTTTTTTTTTTTTTTTTTTTTTTTTCTAGGTACTTTCCTGCAGTTTTTTCTGCCAACAAACCTAACATGAAAAAAAAAATAACGCCAAAACAAAATCATTAAAAAAAATGCCCCAAAAAACTTGGGGG
>CAAKHD010005237.1:13488-31525 GCA_901007705.1 Fistularia tabacaria | reverse complement strand
ATCACATCTGCTGTATTCTCCGTGTCTGCGTGCAATCAAATCATTGCTATGGAGACATTATATTGAGAACTTTTCCAACAAGTAGTCTAAATACCAGTGAGTGCTTGTAAATGAACAGATGATTCTTCAGCTCACTGGCTCGCGCTGGCTAAAGCTGACAGTTTAAACAAATGGACTCTGGATGCATGGATATTGGTGCTGTTGGGTTGAACCCCATTTTGCAAATCTAATAAGAATTGTATAACAAATTTCAGTAATTGCTAAGTAGCATCGTGATTCTTCATGCTTTTATGATTTTTTTTTTTTTTTTTTTCGGTTAGCTCTCAATATATCAGGACACTTTCAAGTGGTGCCAGACTTTCAAATCTTGCTGTTTTCGCATAACTCCGGTCCCATATGCATCCTGTTCCATCCATATGCAGCCCAGGATAACACTGTGGCCCTTTGTTCTTCTTCCACTGACAGGGTAGCAACGTGACCTTTGAGAGATATTTCACTCCATCGCCAACAAACAAAAGTTACGGCGACGATTTAAACTTATATATCGGCAAACTGGTTTACAAACCTGTTGGACGACTGTCAGTTTAAAAGATAATCAATATCAGTACTTTGGCTCCGTCATGAGGATGCAGCCGGTTGGATACCTTTAGCAAATAGCCTTTACAAGACGGTACCTTGGCTGGGGGGGATACATGAAATGAAGTAACAAATCCGTGACCGAAAAAAAAAAAAAACTTCACAAGAAATATGAGGTCTAGGAAAAGGAAAGACAATGGAGTTTTTGGTCCAGAGAAGGAATAATTTGCTCTATCAAGGATCCTGCTGATGTGTGGGAAGGGGAACCCTTCGGTGAGCATTGTTGTCAGCCGAGACAAACTGCAGCTCCTGGGAGTGCCCCAGATCTGACAGAAACCTCCCCCTCCATCAGTCACGTCATCCGAGTCAATGAAGGAGTCTGCGCCCTGCTCGCGGTCACACTAACCAGGAGACACAAGCTGTTCCTCTCCAGGTGCTCATTAATGCCTTGTCCTTGATACCATCACCGTACAACAACACAAAGACAAAACACGAGGCGGCCGTGTTCTAATTACACTTGCAAACACACTCACAAGGATACACAACGCGCATTTCACTCAGAGACTTGTAAATGTCAAACAGCGGCGGATGCTCCCTCACATCCTTCTTGCTGTTGCTGTTCTTGCGTTGTTGTTGTTGTCGTCGTCGTCGTCGTCGTTGTTGTATCGTGGGTGGCGCGCGACAATAAATAAGGAATATTGAAAGACTGGGAGCAAATGCAGCGTGATGCTTGGATTGCTGTTGAATCTTTGATGTGGGGGGGGGGGGGTGAGGACAATTGGAAGGTGCTCACGCACCGAACCGGAGAAGCCAGGCGCGAGGAATTCATCAAGCGTCTTCGGCAATTAGCATACGAGTCTAATTACCATTTGAAACCGATCCTCGGCGGCCGCTCCGAGCCTCCAGTAACTTCCCGTACCGCTACATTTTTACCTGCTAAATATGCTTCGCCTGGGTGACCCCGGTATTGTCTTATGCTTCTCCTCTCCGAGACCTTCTTGAATATCTACCATACCTCCAATGTTCCGTTTTCCATTATGCAGTTAAGCCAGACAGTTAATTATCCGGGAGCAGAGAGGCCGGGTCTCTTTGCTGGCTGTGATAACGATATGCTTTGCTGGGCAGAGAATGAAGAGGGCCAGCCCACGGGGAGCCGTGCTGATGTCAGGCAATCTTTCAAAAAAGGCCCAGGCAATTAAATGCACCAGTGCTACCAGGGATGACTAGTGTTATTGAGGATACTGGCTAGCTTCTCTAATGGGGGTATTTAGGGCAATTATGATAAAGATGTCAGGGCGACCTACCCGCAACTGCTGCTTTTACAAGGGGGTGCCACTAAGTGCACGATCACAAGAGCAGAAATAAGGAGTGACTAAAGATGTGGCCAGTCCCATGTGGAAGTCTTACCACCAGCAAAATCTGCACTTAAGACCCGTCTCACGTGGACAATGCTATCTAGGGGTGCTAAATGGGCTAATCTGCCCTCGCAGTTGAGTATTTTATCGGAATTTTGAAGTCCATAATGACAGTCCGAAGAAAATAAACACTCAATTAAAGAGGAAAGCCGGCAGATTTTTTTTTCCCCCATGTAGCATCATTTAGATTTGGCACATCTGGCCCGGGGAGAGACTGCAGAGCGGTTATTATTTAATGGACAAAGGAAGCTGACCATCTGTACATTTGCAAAGCTGCAGAAAGGGAACTTTCATGTGGCTACTGTCGCACACTCGAATTTTTTCCATTTACACACTTTTGCCCACTTATTACCTTTCCGTCAGTCACATTCACCACCTCACATCAAAGCTCCTTGTCAGGGACATAACCACAACCTACTGGTCAACACACACCTTTAACAAGCCAGCCCAATTTTAATGTTAGCATATGCCATCCACATGGCTGGCATGACACTAAACACACACTGGCTAATGTTTGAAGTGGGTTCAAAGAGGCAAAAAGCTGAGGAAAAGTGCACCGTGAAAGCAGCATGTATCCTCTTTTCTCCCCTAAAACAGCTGGTCATGGTCTTACCAGAGCGCTCAGTACATTTCCATGATTGTTTTTTTTTTTTGTTAAACCATGGCTACGGATAATGCACCTTTACATCCCTGACCGCAATAGCATTTCTGGATGGATATTAGTCAAAAGCACATTTTAAAAGTAAATATGTCTTTGTAGTGTAGTTCATGGAGCAGAGCCATACACAAGTCAGGAGAGACTGAGGAGATTAGATATGAAGAATAATCTAATAAAACCCTATTGGGCTTTACTCTGCAACACTACGGTAAACCATTGCTGAAAAAAGCACATTGGGAAGATTAGAGAAATGTGGATAATTCTTTTTTTAAGGTATATATTTTATGCTACACTACTGGCGTGTCATTATAAAATCGGTGGTTGATAAATGCCCCAGCCTTTGCTTCTGATTGTATCTCAATAACAACCAGATGATTTTTTTTTTTTTTGAAGTCGAATGTGACTTGGCGCGCTCTCCTCTATTCTTAGCTCGATTATATTTCTGTCTTTTCCTGCCTGTACACTGGCCCGAGTCACATTAACCTTGCAGTGTATGTTGCCGCTTCCGCGCCATGTAGCCACGTGACTGGGTGCTCAGCACACCTGATAGTTCCGATGACGGCGGATTTGTAAATGGTTTGTGCATGACATGCGTGGATTGTGCACTGACACGTCTCTAAATGAAGGGAATGGGGATAAAAGTAAAAACATATGGTTCCTATGCACACCCTGTTTCATCCACCGTCCTCTTGAGCATCACGAGCCTGTGCCACATGAATTCCCGTACACGTTCTGCCCACACAGAGGACACTGCAAATTTGGAGCACTTCACCCTGAGCAGCCTTCATGAGCGTTACCACCTCGTACCGGCGCGATCTGTCAAGACACATGGAGGGAACCTAAAGGAAAATGCCATTTGGTATTTCCGCTCAGTTTTCCCCGCTCTTTGTCACATCTCACCTAGCATCCCTTTGCGGAATTGTCTCTGAACTCGGGCATTAGCCTGTGCCAAGTTGTCAATATGCCCCGTACATTCGTGATAAATACATGGACCCACAATAAAATAATTGTTGTGACTTTCCATACACTCAGAATTATCTTGAGATTGTCGGTTTTAAAGGAAACTCAATTGCGTGATCGATGGCAATGAAATTTAGCACAAACAACTTCGGTTCCCCGTGGACAGTGAATCGTTTTGTCAATTATACATATACTTTTTATTTGTGCCCGGCTGGCTAAATAGATGTATTACAAATAAAAAACATCCACGAGAGTAACTAAGGAGCTAAAATACGGCGGCACTGAAAGATTACACAAGTCTAGAAATAATACAATTTGTTAAGTAATACTATAATGAGGAAAAAGTGCTGAAAATTTACAAAATAACAAGTAAAAAAATGAACTAAATAAAGAGGCCGCAAAGCAAAAGATATAAGGAATTGCAGATGTGCGAGAAATCTTCTAAGTGATCACAAATTGATGAAGCGCCTTCCACATTTTTTGGGGGGTTTGTTTTCAGAAGTTTCTGTGCAGTTGATCTCCCAAGGCAAGCATACTCAACCAGCTGTGAAAACATCTGAGTTTGACCCAAGAAAAATATACTTGTTTATTCTGTGAATAGAAGAGAAATGAATCTAATCAGGTTATAAAGAGTCATCGCTCTAATAAGCCAAAATTAAAAGTGCAACTATTCACTCTCTGTCTCTCATTCAACCTCGGTGACTTTTCATCTCGCGGCTGTTCGTCATTTGTCTCTCCCTTCGTGAAATGCAACCGAAAACATCCCGGCATTAAAACCAAACAGACATGGGGGTCTCTCTGAAATACTAGCCTATCAATCAGGCCAGGTTTGCCCTTCTGGAGCAAAAAGACCCCATCTTCCACTGCCATCCGTCATGCCCCACCTCTAGTTGTCCTCGTGCCTATTTCCCCCTCATCTTCTCGCTGCACCGCTAACAAAATGACTTATGTTTTCCCACTTGATGCCCCACCATGTTTGCTCTCTAGCTCTCGTTACCCACGCCTTCCAATCCCTCTGCTGATTTGCCACCCCTGTAGCTCCCCACGTTTCTCTGACAGACTTAACAGCCTGTTAGAAGAAAGCAGGGGCTTCACATAAAGGTAAAAAAAAAAAAGCCTTAAAATATCACATATTTCATGTTTTTAAACAAACTCTCAATGCAAAAGAAGATTTTTTTTATTTAACTGACAACGGATAATTGCTGAATTGTGGCTAGCCTGCATGCTTACAATTTCCAGTAGGTTTTCAACAGAAGGTCAGCAGGGGGAAAAAAAGGAGAAAAAAAATTGTCAAAGACAAATTACCACTTGTGCAAATGAAATTTATATTGTCAGTGGCTGCCGGAAGACTTCTTTAGGGTAAGACTTCATCCCCTTGTAATAAAATGAAACAAAAGTCAAAGCTTTTCCCAAAAGGATGCAACATGTGCTGTGCAACAAGGTCACCTTAAAGGCTGCCGTCCTACACTGGTTTGTACAGGTGGGACATTTAAAATATTATCTTAGCACCATCAGATGCTTCTATCATTGACCACAGATTGTTGGTAATTCGTGAGGTGAGTCGGCCTTGAGTTTTTTTTAACTCTTTTTCTCACAGCTGCTGTGAGGATCAGGTCAAGGCAATCGTTTCACAAGATGAACATAAGATTGTCTGGAAATCTTCCTAATAACATCACAAGAGACAAACACGGATAAACTGCGACTTATTTGTGAATGAGGTGTTTTTCCTTCATGTAAATGCACAATTAAGAGCTCTGCATCAGGCCGGGATGGGACCGCCATGACCTACCGTGAAGTATAGTTTGCTTTGAATCTGACGGTGTTGATCACTGTCATGCACACACACACACACACACACACACACACATACACATACACACACACACACACACACACACACACACAATAAGTAAATAAACAAATTAAGTGATGGCAATGTTATTTTTGACTGAGTAAGAACATTTGCTCCTGTGATTTGTAACTGCATATCTGGGAGAAGGCGGTTTCCAACTTGTGTCAGAACATTATAAAGACACAAAAAGGCATGAAAACAACTGCGGCCGTGCACATGCTTCTTGTCCACCTCATCTGTAGTCAATGTGTAAAGAATAAAAATGAAAAAAAATAAATACATGAAGTGAAAGCACATAAGTATTCGGCCCACCAAAGGTTTCGGGGCCTTGAAAAATAAGGCTAATTTGAAGGTCATTTAAAGAGCAGCATGTAATGCAGCTGGGGGTGAAGGGTTGGGGTGTGTGTGGAGGGGGGTGGCGGACGAAGAGCGGGGGGTGCGGTTTGCGTTGCACCACTGTGAGGTAGGTGCTCCGAAGCTCTCCCTGGTACTCTTCATCAATCTCCTCTATCCACTGGGAGCCTTCACTGACCCACATAGCTGCCACAGGGAGGGGATTGCCTTTCTTTCATTATTGATACCCCTGCATCACACAGCCTGCACTTACCTGAACCAAGTCGGCAGAGGAGCCACAAAGGTCACAGAACCACAGGCAGGCATTTACCCTCTCATTCACAGGCAAGCATAAGTGATCAAAAAAAGAAAAACACCATTTACTGTGAGCCGTTCATGCCGGACGTATATAAATGGGATTAAAGGTTTCAGACGGAGCGCTCATTGGGATTTAAGAGTGAGAGAATCATTGTCCAGTTTCGGCAGGAGACCATTTCTTTTTTACAGTCAACCTCGTGCTGCAAAACCAATCGTATAAAAGATTTTATATGGGACTTTGGGGGGGGGGGCGGTACTTATTTTTGGACTTCAAACAAGTATCACTCGCATTTCATGATCGTGAGATATAATAGCAGAATTAGTTAAGCAGGGACTTATTTACACATTTTCCCAGTTGAGCACCAAGTTGTTAGCAGGTGCAAGGCTGGGCTGTGATAACAGAGGGGAGGATGAAGCGCTGCACCTTTCTCACATCGACGGGAGTTTTTTGGAGTTACATAAAAAAGCTCCACAGACGTAGTGTTCGCGAAGTGATCTGATGGTCTTGTCACAGATTACGGGAGGAGATGAACGCACGAACACGCTCCTTTTTCACAATGCACTTAAAACTGCAATTATGAAGGAAATGTACATGCTGTCCACACTCACTAAACGCAGTTATTGGTTTAGCACGGCATTGTCTTGACAAAAAGACCGTCAACATCACCTCCAAAGCTCTCCTTAATCTTTGATTTTGACACTGAATAGAAAAGGGGGGAAAAAAAAGAAGCATTAGTGCTGAAACAATGGCAGATTTATTTTCTCTATATGCCTCAAATTAGGCCAAGGTTTGGGTGAGGATAAACACAAGTTTAAGCCACTTTGAGTCTTTGCCACGGCAGGGAACCATTTAAATTTGAATGCGAAACTATTGTTCAACAAAGAACCGGCACGGGGAGATGCTGCTGAATGGAAAAAGAGCTTATCTTATCATCCTGTAACTATCACGTCTTTTGCTGTGGACAGCTTCCGTCGGTTCAAAGGAAAAGGTGCCTGGCTCAAGTGTCTCGCTTTGTTTCAAATTCTCAGCCGCAGCATCACTCGCGCAAATATTTCAGTTATGGCGCGCAAACACATTCTGTATTTTATGGGTGAATAACAGGGTTTATCTGAAGTGTAACAGCTGTGAGGACATTAGCATATTTGCTGTGACTCAGAATATGCTACCTTTGTTAAAGTGGTAAACCACTCAGGCAGTTTAACAGCTGTAGAACTGTGCCAGCTTTTTTTTTATTTATTTATTTTTTTTTTTATAATTTCAGGTGAAAAAATAATCAAAGTTGCTCTCAAATACAAAAACAAGCCAGTCTGACGGGGAAATGTTATACGGCATTTGTTTTCTGAAAAAGCCCAACGTCAGGAATTAAACACTATCCTGTAACTTTATCACAGCCCAATAAGGTACTTTCCAGACAGATATCACCACGAGTCGTGCTATTTCTGAACAATTACAAGGGTCTCGTTTTCTTCACTAGAGGTTTGTTGCCTGTGGGCTAACAACACAGGAAGTGGGGACAGCTGTATAAATTCTAGGTGCTCGTTTGTGGTTTGAACAAATAACTGATACAGATCTCCACAAAGGTGTGTAAAATGACTGACGATTTACATTGGATTCATGTAACACGCGTTGACAGACGAGCAGAGGTTTGTGATCCAAGCCTGTGCCGGTAGGTGAAGCACCGGGTCGGGAGACTTGAGCATTGAAAGACGTCAGATCAAGAACCCCGCGATCTCCGGAATTGTGAGATCACAATGGACATATAGAGATTCATATTAAACCATAAAATAAAAACAGCCGCCTGTATAAATCTAAGCTTCTAAGAATGCGTGACACTTTGCCCAATGAATGAAACTCTGTTCAAATCTTTTCATCCTTATTCAGCCGCGTTCAGCGGAATTTTTTGCAGACAATCGCGTGCGTTCTCACATCTTCGCTCAGGTTCAACCCAGAGACGAGGAGGGTTGTCACCTATCACCAGCGTGTGCACCATCATTTGTGCGGCAACCGCTTATTGCAACCAAATGGTCTCAGGAATAAGCCTGTGATTATCTTTTTAAAAAAAAAAAAAAAAAAAACTTTTCTCCTTCTGTTAATATCACTTTAGAAAAAGGTCAATCGTGCAGCTGGGGGGGGCCTTTCAGAAAATTCTTTATGTCTGTCTTTCATTTAAAGCTTTAGCTTTGCAGGGTCAGGCTGACAATTCTGCCTCTAGACGACATACAGGAAATGCGAGTGCTGAATAGCTGACCTCTGTCACCATGTTCAGCATTAAGAAGTACCCTGAGAGATAGAAAAAACACAAAAACGAACACGGGACTCCGATTGGTTTCCTCTAAACTAAAAAAACCATCAACAAGAGGGTTTCAGTAACAACAGGGTATTTATTTGATTAAAAAGCGGACTATATCAAATATAAGAAGGACGCATTTGATGGTATCACTTCTCCTGTGTTTCCCCTCAAACGTGGGCTTCATAAAGCTGCTCCCTGTTGACGTTTGGGTGATTGGCTCCACGGAAAATGGGAGCGCTTTGAAGGTCTGAGGTGCATAGTGTAAACACACATTAAAACATGTTTTCCTTCCTCTGTCTGGACGGATACTGCAAACCAATGGTACACCCTGTGTGCTATGTAAAGGATTTAGTATAAATATATGGTTTTAGGTGGTAAAGAGCGACGATAATCGATGGCATCGACTCAAAAGCCATATTCATAAAGATTTCGGGTCACAGTTTAAGACGTGTCGGGGGTATTATTTTACCGATTTAATTGTGGTTACTGGAGTCCCTTTTTCCAGAAGGTACCTGGTGGAATGACTTTCCATTTGACAGGCCATCCTGCTGAATTAAGAGAGGATACAGTAGTTAAGAATGTCCTGCTGAGGGAAACAGGGAATTAAAAAGCAAGCCATCACTGAAATAAGCGGACTTTTGACAGTTTTGTTGGATTCTCGCCGTGACAGTGGATTCGTAGGGAGGATATTTTCACGTAGATTTCAAGAGAAACATTTGCGCCGCTTGCAGCAATTTGTCGAAGTGCGTAATACTTGAGATTGTTACTCTGCGTCACGCGTTTGAATCTCACCCGAACGGCGTCGCTGAAATAAACAGGAGAAGTGATTAGAAGTGTTCAAATGGAGTTTGGCAAGGGTGAGAAATTTTTAGTGCTCTCCCTAATCATCCGCCCACACACACACACTTGCTTTATTGTCCCCGCACACACACACGCACGCACATACGCGAACACACCAACACACGGATGTCAGCGAGGTCTGCGAGACTCTACCCCTGTCACTGGGTGCCTCCTGCGAAAACACCCCCCGCCTCCGCTTTCCTCACCCTCCTCCCCTCTCTCCCTCTTCTCTGGACGCCAGCCTGACATACCAGACCTTGTTCGTTAGCACATATTTTTACCCACCGTTACTAAATTAGGAAGCCAGAGGGAGCAAATTGAGTGTGGCTGCCAAGGCAGAAGAAGAAGGGTCTGATCAGGCCCGGGTTTGCTGAGGGACCATGCCAACCCTACCAGCTTCATTACGAGCCACTTGGGTTTCAGAAATAGAAGCCCAACGGGGACCCGGGCCAAAGAGAGCCCTGAATGGCCAGCCAAAAACTCACGGGACAAACAAATAAACGGGTTGTCTCATGGCCTGCCAGAATCAACCGGCAGTAGCCATCCCAAGGAGCCACGAGAAGTTATCTTAGGCAGCCTAGCACATAAAATGTGCCCTGCCGTGAGTTTAACAGTGGTGACAGTACACATACTGCCTGCCCGATACGGAATAAATTAACCTAGAAAGCTGTCTCTGGAGACCAATTTCTCAAAGCCGCCACAGAGACATTACTTCGTGTTTATTTGGCACCGGCGTTGGGCACTGATGTAAGAAAAGGATATTTTCACAAGGAAATGTACATTTCCTCTTCTTGCTATTGCCATAAAAGCGCTTGTGCTCGTGATGACGCCGAATGGTGCGAAAAACAGCCGTTCCTTATCGGTGGTTTTAAAACGAGTTTTGCTGCAAGTTGAAAAATCCACAAAAGCTCCCCAAGTCCGTCTTCGCTTGAAATCACAGAATTCTGTGTCATGACGAATCTTATTGACATGCAAGTAGGTGGCAGGCAAGAGAAGCACACCGCTGAAGAAGACTGGCTTAATCTTTGTGTGGACATGAAATAGACCCAATATAAAAGTATAATCTCTCCTGCATTTTCAAGGAAACACATTTGCGATATAAAAACATACATGAATCTCTTTTAGGGTCAATGCTGCCCATTTTATCTGAATGAAACCTGTGCATTAGAGAAACATGTCATGTTTGAGCCAGGTTTCATTTTGCAGTCGTTCAAATTCGAGTGTCAATGCTGCATACTGTCCTCCAATTCATGAGGATACTTTTGATTAAGCCGTAAAAGTACCTCTCAAAAAAGGAAAAAGCACACATCAAACAAGATACACAACATGCTTTTCATTCCTATGGCGTGTCCAGGAATAGACGTCTGAGAAAACATCGTGTCAGACACACACACACACACACACACACACACACACACACACACACACACACACACACACACACACACACAGTGAACGCAGTTTGGAAAAGACCGGGGGAAGGACGGCTGTGAGGTTTGCATATTTTCACTTTCACACTCCAAATAGGTGGGGAGAGTTGAGAGCTGGATCCCAGCCATCACTTGTGAAAAGAGCACAAGAATACCATGGTAATCCCATGAGTTCAAGAGCATATAGATCATATGGGGGAAAGACTTGTGTTACTATACTGACATCTTATGGCGGGAAGAGAATATTACCATGCCTATGTTTCCATGTAAACACAGGCTGAGTAAAATTGCAGAGAGATGAATCTGAAAAGTCCTGAAAAAGAAAAGTCCTAATTCAATAACGTTCATCAGGGAACCACAAAGGCACCCCTTCTTTTACTGAGTTCCGCGGCCCTGACAGCGACAAGAAAAGACAGGACGACCCCGCGTTTTCCCTCACGTAAAGCAACATTTGACCTTGGCCCGATTAAACCGCGGGGGTCGCGAGGCAATCAAACGATTGGCTTGTATTAGTCCGATAAACCCCACCCCCTTTCCAGTGTGAACACATTACCGATGTGAAGCACAGCATTGAGGTTTCCCTTTTTTTTTCCCCCCCTCAACGGGATTTTCTCGGACAGCTTCACCGACAGACCAGTCGCTATGACGGAGAGGGTTTGAGCGTACGCAGCATTCACCGATGAGAAAACGCTGAGAAACGGTCTTTATTGGAGGTGCCACTATCAGTTATCATGGCACTTGTTCAGTCCAATGATATGTCCAACAGTTAATATTAAGTATGTGTTACTCAGTTATGGGACAGTACAAGATCCTCTTACAATAAACAACTGGTTTCCCGTTTTGAAAATGCACCCGATATTTTTTGGCATTTCAATTTGACCACTGGACTATTTGTATCACCGTTTGTACATTGGAAGGTAATGTAACCTGATTTTGTGAGTGCTTGCAGTGAAGCATCAGAATAAGATGATTTTGATGTTACATACCCCAAATCTGAAAGAGTTGGGAGGATATGTCAAATGTAAACAAATACAGAATGCAATAACTTGCAAAAGTCATAAACCCATATTTTATTCTCAATAATACAAGCGACATTAGATGTTGAAACTGAGACATCTTTTCATTTCATGGAAAAAAACATGAGCTCATTTTCAAGTTGACAGCAGCAACACAACACAACACAACACAAACTTGGAGCAGAGGCAACGAACGACTGGAAAAGTAATTGGCTCAAATGAAAAACAACTGGAGGAGCATTTGACGACTAATTTGGTTAACCGGCAACAGGTCAGTAACATGACTGGATACAAAAGGAATATTTCAGAGAGGCAGGGCAGGGGTTCACCAGTCTGCCACAAACTTCCTTTTAAATATTGTGGAACAATTTCAGAAATATGTTCCTAAATTTAAAATTGAGAAGACTTTGAAGAGGACACCATCTACAGTAAATATGATTAGGAAAAGAATCAGAAGGAATCTCTGTGCGAAAGCGACCAGGCCTGAGGTCCAAGCTGTTTGCGTGTGATCTTTGGACCCTGAAGCGGCACCGCGGTAAAAACAGGCATATTTCTCTACTGGACATCACTGCATGGGCTCAGGAACACTTCCAGAAATCCCTGTCTGTGAACACAGTTCGCCGTGTAATCCACAAATGCAAGTGACAGCTGTATCGTGGAAAGAAGAAGCCGTTTATGAGGACAATCCAGTAATGTCTCTGTCTTCTCCGGACCAAAGCTCATTCGAAATGGTCTGAGGGCAGATTTGTTCTGTGGTGAATCGAAACAAAATTCAAAATTCTGTCAAAATGGAAACCATGCATGCTGTTTCCTGAGGACTAATAAGCGGAGGGACCCTCCAGGTTGTTATCAGCGGACAGTTCAAAAGCCTGCATTTCTGATGTTAAGTGGTTGCATTAGTGCCTGAGGCGTGGGCAGTTTACACACCTGTGGAGGCACCATCAACACTAAAAGGTACATCAGGACTTAAGAGCAATACATGCTCCCATCTAGATAGAATCTCTTTCAGGGACTGCCTTGCATATTTTCAGCAAGAAAATGCTAAACCACATGCTGTATTCATCACAACAGCATAGCTTCGCAGGAGAGTCCGGGTGCTGAACTGTGCCGCCTGCAGTCCAGACCTTCCACCAGTAGAAATATTTGGCACATCATGAAACGAAAAATCCGGCAACACAGGCCTGGGACTGTTGAGTAGCTAGAATCCTGCATGAGAAAAGAGTGGGACAACAATTCTATCCGAAAACTCCAGGAATTGGTCTCCTCAGTTAACCAGACGTTCAAACTGTTGTTAAAAGAAGAGGGGATGCGACACAATGTTAGTGATCGCCCTGTTTTTGAGACGTGTAGTAGCTGCCATCAAATTCAAAAAGAACTACTATTTCCCATGAATGGTGAAACATCTCATTGTCAACATTTGATGTAATGTTTATGTTTTACTGGGAATAAAATATGGGTTTAGGAGATTTGCAAATCACTGCATTCTGTTTTTAATCAACATCTTAGACATCGCCACAGCGTTTTTGGCATTGGTTGTATTTTCAGGACCAAAAAAATATGTATTTTTCTTTCATTTTAGATGCATTTTCCACAACTTAATATTGGTCAGATTTGAAGGAAGATAATGGATGGATGGATGGATGGATGGATGGATGGATGAGTGTTTTTAAGGACAAGTAGGGAGCGCGTGCAATCCTTAAAACATACTAGCTACCAGTTTGACTAAACACATTAATGGCAATGAAAATGGCCATTAATGCAACAAACCTCGGTTGGTTCATGCAAGTTAAGCTTCTCTATAGAGGAACCCATTTGGACCTGTTGAAAAAACCCTGGTCAGCTCTACTAACCTGCCTGCATTGACACAATTCAGTATAAAAAAAAATAAATGATAAAAAGCTTAATGATTATTTGAAACATTGCATTCCACATTACTTACGTTTCAACGTGTACTGTTTCTTTCAATCCGGTTAATACTGTTTACATTTTTCTGCACGGTTTACATCTGGCTGCAACAGTGTGCTAATTGTTCATTTATTGCGACCTATCTGGCTTCACTGTGGACAGCAAAATTATACTTTCATTGTACAGGGAAACACGTTTCCAGACTGTACAAATGACCATAAACACCCCGAGTGTCGAATCTTTGTGCAGGTCCCCAAGCAGACAGCTCGCAGCGACAACTTTAGGGTTTCTATCTCGTTTTGTTGTGGAAAAAATATACATCTTTACACGGCTAGTGTTTCTTGAATGCGCCCCTCTTCCGTCTGCGCACTGCCACCCTCGGGTAGGTTAGCTAGTACCAACCTGTGTTGACGACAGGGTTTGGTCCGGTCGCCTCTTGCCTTGGACTCCGTTCCTTCACGGCCGTAGACGTTCCCCGCCTCGTTGTTGTAGCGCTTGACTTCGAAATGTCATTTCTTTCGGACGTCGGGGCTGAAAGAGAAGCGCAGGAAAAGGATGTTTTAATGTAGCAGTAGCCGCAGTCGTGGGGCGCGCTAGCAGCTAGCACGCGTTGTGTATCCACGGCAACGGAAAACGAACGTGAAGCAACACATCCGTCTATCGGCGAGGCCTTTAAGTTTATATTGGTTTTTAAGTTATTATTACTTGGCTTTTTTTTCATCTTTATTTTCATCTTCGGACAAGTGACGTTAAAGTTTCGTGGGTTACATTTAATAAGTGTCCTGAAGGGATGGAAAGTTTCTCCGAGGATGTGAACGCATCACCGTGTGAGCCAGATGCTGCGAGCCCTTCGCGGTCCGGATGCGGCCAGGCTGAGCTGTCGGCGATGCCCCCGCTGGAAAAGCTGGCTTATTATGAAAAACGTGCTCGGGACCGTGAAGAAAGTGGCCAGGTTGGTGAGAACTCACATGCAAATGCAGAAATCTTTACGTTCTATGGACGCGCAGGCTGTTACAATAACAGTCCAGAGGGATGGACAGAATGGAAATATGGGGAAGGAACCTGTGCAAGGGAGGGGTAAAGGTTTGGAGACAGAGGCAACGAGGACAAGACTGGACTCAGAGGTGGAGGTAGCGTTGATGAAGATGTTGAGGTTCTCTTTTGGAGTTCAGGAGGAAGGATAGGATCGGGAATGAGTCCATCAGACGGACAGCACATGTTTAGAGAAAGAGTCAGACTGAGATGGTTTGGACATGTGCAGAGGAGTGATAGTAAATATATATCGGTGGAGGGATGCTGATGTTGAAACTGCCAGGCAGGAGGCCTAAATGGAGACAGAAGAGATTTATGGATGCAGTGAAAGAGGACATGAAGTGAGTTGGTGTGAGAGAAGAGGTTGCAGAAGAGAGCGTCAGATGGAGGCAGATGATTCGCTGTGGCGACCCCTGAAGGCAGCATCTGGAAGGAAGAAAAAATAAGTCACATAACATTCCTATTTCGATAGTAAGATCTTCACATATGGGGTTAATCAAAACGTTTAAAAAAAAAATCATTATTAAAATTCCCCCCTTTTCATCTGGGTAGCTATCCTTTATTTTCGGTTCATGGAAAAATCATCACACACTTGTAGAAGCAACTTGAGGTTCCACGCGGGACGCTTCTCCTAAATCTTTGCAAAGGTTAAAAAAAGCTTCGTAAAAGGTTTAATAACTGTAACATAACTTTCATTAAATCAGACATTTGATGCATATTTCTTTCGATTCAGTTTGATGCTTGCCTCCAAGACCTGGTGCGCTGCGTAGCCCTGACAAGGCTGGCATATGGGGAGGACAATCCAAAACTAGCACGGGCCCATGCTCGACTGGCGAAAGCATACCTCCAGCTTAAAGGTAATTTCAAGTAAATAAAAGTCTTGTGAATATCTTTTTTTTCACCACCAGCTCTACTGCCAGGAAGTAATATCGACCCAGTTCTATTTCTTAGAATTACATCCTGAAGCTAAGACTCGTGTCACACTACTGCATTTATGACCGTGGGACAAAACCAGGGAGAAACCGGGAGAACATGCAAACTCAACACACAAAGGCCCCATGTCGGGATTGAACCAGGAATTATGATGCTGTGAGGCGGAAATGCTAACCTCTGTGCAGCCTGTAAGGGGGGGGGGAATAACAATAAAAATAAAAATAAAAATAATCTTTACAATAGCACAATAAGAAGTGAACATAAATAAATGACACAACTCATATCTCATATGCAACAGCAATCATGTGAGTCTTCAACTTTGCTTTACATCAACAGAGCAGGCCTGCATAATTCCAGTTTTGCTCATCACCAGCAAATAAGAGGATCGACATAATGTGCAAAATTCAAAGTTGATTTACAGCATCAATTGGCGATACTTGGTTATTATAAAGTTTATATTGTCTTTTTTGGTATTCAGGCTGGGGCCTGCAAGCCCATGAGCACACATCCCTGGCCAGACAGATGCTGGCTTTCTGTTCCACCAGCTGCTGCTCCAGAGATGAAAAACTAGATCTTCTCCTGAGCGTACACCTCACTCATGGAGCTGCCGCGCTGCTTGTAGCTCAATATCCTTTTTGTCAATAAAAATGTGCAATTCAAGTTGCAATATAAATTCTGCCTTCCAGCTAAATAAGTGGTTGGGGGTCCATTTTGTGTAAACACATGAATATCCTTCACTCTTTTCAACGCTCGAGGAGGCAGAGTCTTCATATCTTCAGGCGAAACAAGTTATTGCCGAGCTTCCCCAACTTCCAGGCAGCAGTCCAGACGAGCGGATAGAGACCGAGCTGGAAATCCTCTCCGGTCTGTCAAGGTGCATTGATGATGATCATGTAATATCCCTTCATACTTTAACTTAGAAATCATCCATAAGGTATTTTGACAAAGCGTTAACAAACTATTCATCCTTTATTTAAGGCATTAGTTCTTAAATCTTTTATTTAATTTTGTTAATTTAACCACAGGTTGTTTAAATTAATCTGTGGTTAAATAAATTAAAAAAGCCTCTTGACACTGAAAAAAAACCTGAAAGTAATCAAATAAATATGCAGAACATGGATATTTATAGTTTTACAGTTTGACCACAAGGTGGCACTAAGTTCCTGCGTTAGGAAACAAAAAACACTATCCTTTCCTTGGTTATTTTTGTTGTTACTTAACGTGTCATTTTGGATTCTTGAAAACACTACAGTGCGTTGGATCAGAACTCCCCACAACCTCGAGCACGGTGCAGTCCACTGTGTGCCGGCAGGGTGTTCTTTTGATAATTCTTACGGACCTGAGGGGTGTGGTTTCTCCATGTGAAGATGCATCCGTAGCCTCATAGCTCTCATCATGCCTTTCTCTCTCTGTTGAGAAGAGATCCGTCAGTCACTTTATTTATTTCACACCGACTCCCATTTCCCGACTATTGATTTGTTTTGCCCTTCTGGGGCGTGCCGTTGTAACCTAATGGTGGGTATTGACAACAAAGGTCCCAAGGGTGCTTAAGGAAAGATTAAAGAATTAGAAGATCGTGGAGTGGGAGCCAAGCAAAGACATTAAGACCAGGAACTGACTGATAACCTCTTAGGAGAACTGTGGCCTGGCAACATGAATAAAAGAGGCTAGGATCTCTTGGGGCAACCACTGAAACACAATCAGGAATGTATGTATAGTCTTCCTAGATTTTACCCTTGTGTGCAGAGGGGACAGTCTGTACTGAGTATAATGCATGTTTACTTTCTGAATAATTAAGATGAGGAACAGAAAACAAAGGCATTATATATCTTTGTATATATCTACTACGCATTGATGCAAAAAAATAAATAAAAATCAATGCAATATGCTTAATTTAATTATGAAACAAGACTAAAGCCCGGGCCGTGATAAATAAAGCAGGTCCCGATGTTTTCCAAACCCTGTTGTGTGGTAAAGATTAGCAGTGGTGCAGAGTTTAAAGAAGCCTTATCAGCAGACAGGGTTGAGCGACACAAAAGGAATTTGCAGATGACACTATCTTAGCCTGGGTTTTTTTTAGACAGTCAGTTTGTTGACATGATATGCATAATTGAAAAAATGTGCAGACACTGGCTGGTGTGTGTAAGCTTGCAACATCTCTTTTGTTAGGAGGTGACTAAGAATTTGGCATGCCTCTAAAGCTCTGTCAGTCAACACTGTTGTGATCGAGGGGAATGTTACCACCAAAGCCTGGAACAATAAATTAAGCTCAGCTCTCTTCTAGAACCTGGTCCAAACATTCTGGGTTCAGGTTCTCACTCAAGGTGCAGATGTACAATCAGCCTAGCAGATATTTGGGGAAATGAAGCATTAAGGCCTGGGCTGCGTTGGAATAAAAAAAAAATATCAAAAGAACTGTATTCTGAGGCCCAGTTTCTGCTTTTGAGATCGGAAGAGCACACGTCTGAACTCCAGTCA
>CAAKHD010005233.1:252924-263583 GCA_901007705.1 Fistularia tabacaria | reverse complement strand
CCCCCCTCCCCCCCCGGGGGGGGGGGGGGTTGCCCTGACAGAGTTTTACTGTCGCCGTGACAGCTGAGCAGCTGAGCGCTCCGTAACTCGAGTCCTGCTGGAACGGAGAGCCGACCATCCAGACCTTCTGCCGGGGAAGCCGGGTTCACGTCGGGTTAGGAACGGGGCCTGACGTGGCCCCGGAGCCTTCATGCACTGCTGAAAGCACCTTGGCCCTTCAGAGTGGCTCACATCCAAAGATCAGCCCAGGCTGGAGACACAGGAATTACAGCTAGGCTGTTATTACACTGTTATTACACTGTTCCTGGGTAATAACACCAGACTTTAAAAACAGATGAAGTTTCAGTCATTTCACGAACCTCATCATGAAACTAACTCACACCAAAAGAGCACCTTCGTCACCACATGACCCTGACAGATGATCGGAATGGATTGAAGCCCATCGAGACAAAGCCCCGTCTCCGAGGACGCCGGAGGAGACAAACGTCGGAAACAGAGGGTGAGAGCGAGGACGAAGAGGAGGAAGATGAAGACGAAGAGGCGGTGTGAAAGGATAAAGGAGAAGAAAAGCCTGAGGTCCAGTTTTAGATGTGGGGCAGAAGGTTCTCGGGTTTCATCCCGTTTCCTTCGAGGACCCACGATTAGAACCGGATAATCTCGTCGGAATCCGGTGGAGATGATCTTCTAGAGTTTCTGGTCCGGAGAGGACCTGCGTCACCCCAGAGCTCCTCTGGAGGACCATCCATCGACCTCCTCTGCCAACACAGGTCTGTGTCCAGGCGGGGGTTGATGTTGAGGGTATTCATTTCATGGTCGCCTCCTGTGGAGGAGTGGAGCTCCAGAAGGAGGAGGCAGAGCTTCGCAGGAACGCCGTCTCAGACCGAGCGGGAAGGGTCTTCTCCGATTGGTCCAGCGCAGTGATGTCAGAGGGCGGAGGCTCCTCCCCCTCGCCGCAGGACCCGGCGGACCTTCCTTCCCCTCTGACCTTGGAGCTCCTGCTCCTCCGGTGCTCAGGACCGACCTGCAGGTAGATGTTTCCAGGCCCACCAGCAGCAGGTCGCCCCTGGACTCATCGGCCGGCCGGTCAACGTCTGTCGCCGCTTCCTTTGCATCCGCGGTCTCGTCACCGTGGCGACGCCGTCATCGCCGGGACCTCCTGCTCTGGCCAGCCGAGCCACAGGTCCTCCTCCAGAAGGTGAGTGAGGAGGAGTGGCAGCGAGCGTCCGAGGCTGCTGACAGCGAGGAGGCTGTTTTTAGAAGCTGAAGGTCAAACGTGCGCACACACACACACACACACACAGCCTTATCAGCCGGGCCTGCAGAGCTGCTGCCTTCACCTCCATGAATGTCTGAGATAAAGTGCTCCTCATCGCAAACCTAGAGGCCGTTTGGTTGCCGTGGCGACCAGCGTCTGAGAGCTTCTCTGAGGTTCACGGCTCCGCCACTACTGTCACCATGGAAACCAAACAACCGTCGGGGCACACATCTGGACCGGCTCTGGTCCAGATTCAGAGGTGGACAGGAGGCGACCTCCAGGGGGCGCTGCAGCTGGATCCCTGGGCGAGGAGAAGTGCTCCAGAACTTTGATTCTTGGAGATTCGGGAAATGTAAACATATTAATGGAGCCCAGGATGTGGAGGGGTGAAGAACACACAACTCCAAACTCCCTGTTCCTTGAATGCACCGTGGTTGTTCTGAACTGTCCCCAGAAAGGACCTGGAAGGAGACGGAGGTTTGAACTCCAAGCCCCTGATTGGACCAGAAGCCCCCCCCACCCCGAAGCTCCTGGGAGGGTCATCTCCAAACCTTCTCAAGACTCGATGGTCTGAAGATTTTCAATGGAATGTAAAGAGGAGATAGAAGCTGCGCTTCAAACCCAGGATCTTCTGTTGACAAGACAGATGTTTGACCAGCTGGTCCACAGGGCCACGTCCTCCACGTGGGTTGACGTGGGTTTGCTTCTCGTCGGTCGTTTCCGCGGGAGAAGCTGGAGGTTCTGGCAGATACCAGCAGGCGCTGTGGTGTATGTGGGTCAGCGGAGGGAAAGTAGGGCGCTCTGCGGACGGACAGGACCGCCATTGTTCTGGACGGCTGAGCGGCTTCCTGAGGAGGACGCATTCAGGGCTTATCTGCGGCCTGGAGCTCGGCTGGAGCTCGGCTGGAGCTCTGACTGCCAGCCCTGGATCTGCCTCTTAACTCTGGGAAACACTTCTGTCCACGCTGACCTGTAGAACCTGACCTAACCCCAGTCCTGGAGAAGCAGGATGGGACGTGTCTGCACTCAGCAGCCCATCCAGAAGGTCCACCATCCACAGCCCCATTCAACGGAACCCCAGACGTCTTTTCTTGTCCAACCACCTCCAAGAAGAACTCCTTCCAGTGCATCAGAACCCTCCACTCTCAGTATGCGGGAGCTGGAGAAGTCTCCTGGACGAGATGTCCTCAAAAGAAGGGGGCGTCCTCCTGCCCTGGAGCTCTGGACAGGTTTTCTCTCAACGTTACAAGATGGATGCAGATACCAGGAGGCCCTGCTGGGATTCGAACCCAGGATCTCCTGTTTACTAGACAGGCACTTTGACCATCTGAGCCACAGGGCCCGGCTCAGGAGGCATCTGAGAACATGAAGCATCTGGAGAGCTTGTAGGTCATGAAGAAGAAAGATCTTCATTTTAACCAAGAAAGGCTCTGCTGAGGTTTGGCTTAAAACAATGACGCGTCACAAACCCTGAGCAGAAGAGCAAAGATGGTCTTAGCCTGAAGGCCCCGCTGGGATTCGAACCCAGGATCTTCTGTTTACAAGACAGATGCTTTGACCAGCTAAGCCACAGAGCCTGTGTCCTCCAGCTTTAGCAGAAGATGAAGGACTAGATGTCCATAAATGCCTGGTGGTTCTTTGTTCTGACTTTGAGTCCCTGAAGGCATCTCAGGCTGGGTTTGTCTGCACGTGCTGCATTCCCAGGCTGGATGAAGAACTTGTGAGATGCCTCAGTGAGGTTCTGTGGATCTGTGATCTCCTCCTCACATCTGGACATCTGATGGTGGAGGATCTCACCAGCGGCTCTGTGGCTCAGATGGTCAAAGCGCCTGTCTAGTAAACAGGAGATCCTGGGTTCGAATCCCAGCGGGGCCTGGAGAAGCTCCTTCTCAGTTTAACTTTATCTCCCTGACATGGACAGAAGTTCACCTTTCGATCATCTCTGTAGTCCTTCAAGGTGTCGCTGAAGATCCAGCATCTCCTTGGAAGCCTGATGTCTTTTTCTGTCATCACAGGGATTAAGGTCACCAGCGAAGATCTGTTCATTAGCTGAAAAGGCTGGAGATGATGTGGTAGATGGAGATATGTCCACCCGGGCTACCCATCGGTCTTCAACCAGCCCAGCCTGAGGGACCTTTCTAACTCAAAAGGAAGATCACCAAGTCCAGAGTGGCTGGCAGAGATCTTTCTTCACCGCACCTTGAAGGCCCTGCTGGGATTCGAACCCAGGATCTTCTGTTTACAAGACAGATGCTTTGACCAGCTAAGCCACAGAGCCCGTCCTGGGTGGAAGGTGGAGGAGAAGATCCCCATAAATGCTGCTCATCCTTTGGCTTTTGTATCTGAAGGCAGCCCTGGGGGTGGTTCTGGCGTGAAGCTGCTTCAGATCTTCGGAGAAGGCTGCCGTGTTTCAGGAAAACGGGACCTTCTAGTTGAGAGTAGTTTCTTTGAGGGCTTTAGTCGTCGCTGATTGATGGAGATGTGGAGCTTCCAACTTCACAAAGTGTGCTGCCAGTGAAGAGCAGAAGCTTGGACATCAGAGTGAGGAGGCTGGTGGTCCATGGCTGGTCCTCACCACCAGCTGCCTGGAACGTCTCAACCAGCTAGGCTTCGAAGACCATCATGATCTTAAAGAGATAAAAAGCTCTCAGCTCAGAAGCTTCACCTGGGATTCGAACCCAGGATCTTCTGGTTAGCAGACAGATGCTTGGACCAGCTAAGGCACAGAGCCTGTGCAGGTGTCAGGAGGAGACCTTGAGGGTGCTTCCACATCCCGAGATGGACGCTGTGAGTAGATTCCATGAGCTGGTTGGTCGTAGCGTCCGCTTAGTAAACAGGAGGTCCACAGTTCAAAGCCCAGCAGGACCTGAAGGATCTTCACCAAGCTGCTGCCCCCCCGTCTGCTGCTTCCATGAAGCCTCTGTGATACTTTGCACCAGCTTCTCCAGGCTCTGTGGCTTAGCTGGTCAAAGCATCTGTCTTGTAAACAGAAGATCCTGGGTTCGATTCCCAGCAGGGCCTTTGTCTTCACCAGTTGGAGAAACATCTCTGGTCCTCCTTTTGCCCCTCGGGGACAAATGAAGCCTTTGCTGGTCTGGTAAAAACAAGGCAATGGATTTGAACATCTTCAAGTGGACCTTCAGTGTAGAGGCTGGTTTCTTCTGACGGGCCACGTGCACGGAGGTATTTACCCAACGTGCAACAGCACACCTACAAGCTCCATCGGAAAGCTGGTCGGGTCTCCTCCCTGCTCGGTCCCAGATGACCAGCTCTTCAGACGAGTGGTCTACATAATGGATGTGCTGGAGATCGACCGGAGGTCCGAATCACTCTTCAGGAACTTAAAAGCAGAAGATCAGAGGCCCTGCTGGGATTTGAACCCAGGATCTCCTGTTTACGAGACAGGTGCTTTAACCAGCTAAGCCACAGAGCCACTTCCTCCTCCAGGTCCTCCAGAGGTCTCCACGAAACCTGAAGACTGTCTCTTCTTCCATGTTGAGAGAGGGGGAGGAGGAACAGTGGAACGACCGGCCAATCGGCAGAGGCCGTTGGGGTCGTACCATGTTCCCCAGGCTGGGGGGGTCGGAGGATGAAAACACAGAAGATCCTTCTGTTTGTGTGAGGTTCTTCAGGCTGGAACAAAGATGGAACAACATCTCCAGCCTCAGGACCTCTCTGTGGTCGCAGGCGGAGAATGCAGATGTTGACCAGACCCCCCCGATCCTCCTCCTCCATCCTCTCCACCTCTCACCTGCCATCTCCTCCAGGTGTGAAGGTCGGAGGTCAGAGGCTGGAAATAGAGGCGTGGTTCTGGAGATGGCAGCGTGGGGGGGGCTGTGTGTGTGTGTGTGTGTGTGTGTGTGTGTATGACAGCTGTCGGGGCTTTAACACTCAGGCATGAACACTTGTGTCCTGTCTTTATGGCGGCGCCGCCGTAGAGCCCCGGGGCAGGAGCCAGGCGGAGAACCAGCTGGACATGAAGCTCCACAGATCCAGAACTTTCCTGGTGGGGAGTCCTGGGGAGGGTCTCTACATTGCACAGCTTACTGTGTGTGTGTGTGTGTGTGTGTGTGTGTGTGTGTGTGATGTCATGTGGTGCACGTTCTCTGGTTTAGCTTCACTTCAAGCAGCAGCTTTACCACAAATGGAGATGAAGACGACCACTGGCTCACTGCTGCCCCCAGAGGCCGGGGACAGAAGTGCAGCCGCTCTGCATATATATAGATTATATATATATGTAGAGATATTTGTGATTAATTATGAAGGCATGTATGAGGTCTGAATCTCAGACCTCCAAGGCTGCTCGTCATCCTGGACAAATGTTGACTCTGGGCTCGAGGTGCGGAGGCTGGCGGTTGCCATGGTGACGCACCCTAATCCTCCTCTAAGGTCCGGACGAGATGAGCAGACCACAGTTTCTCCTCTGGGAAGATGTTTCTGTGTGTGTGTGTGTGTGTGTGTGTGTGTGCGCGGTGGGGGTAGAGTCCTGGGGTTAGACCCCCCCGCCCCCCCACGCCGGCGGCCATCTTGTTCCCGGTCCTGAATCCAGGTGGATTAGAAGGCTGAGCTCCGACCTCACACTCTTCTCTGTGTTGAACAAAGCACACAGTGACACTCTCCAGCCGCTCGCTGTCCTAGTGTGTGTTTGCTTTCCCAGCTCAGCTCTTCTGACACACACACACACACACACACACACACACACACACACACACACACACACACACACACACACACACACACACACACCCTCCTTGAGGAAGACTTCAGCAGGTCTGTGTCTCTGCAGAATCGCTATACGATCTTGGTGGGGGAAAAAAATCATCTTTTTTTTGTTCTGCTTCTTCGTGGCAGGAAGCTGATAAAAACTCAGGTTGGTTGCCTCGTTCTGACCCGAGTGTCACCTTTGTACCAGCTAATCACACCAAATAGCATCTTTTTAGATCTTTTTTTTTGTTATTGTTGAAATGACAACCAGATTAGGCACGTCGAAGAAGGATGCGTGAATGACTTTGTGAGGAATCCACTATATAGAGCGCTGTAAAGAGCGCTCTACGTGTTTATTAATCTGATTTTCTGGATGCTCCTTGCAGTTTCAGAACAGCAGAAAGAAGAGACCTCACAGCCACCATTTTGCCAGCGCTGACTCTGTAAAAGTCAGTAGAATATGTGGAAACTTTCACGATTCTGTCTCTGGACTTGTCCTGGGATGAATCCAGCGTTCAGCTCATTTGTTAATCGAGGATGTAATCAATCAATCAAATATAAACCGAGGCCCTTCACACTCGGTTTGAAGAGCAGCAGAAAGAGGTTGGAATGGATGCTGATGAAATGTCACTTCTCATGTGCTTTTATTTTAGCATTTTAGAGCCATTGGTGTGTGTGTGAAAGGGCCAATGCCATCTCGTGTAAAGCGCCTCAGCAAAGTGTGAGAGCTAGAAGTTGAAACAACAGCTGGCAAATGCCCAAAACATCAGGAGCTGGATTCTTGGCGATCACCGTTTTGTGCCGCCCGTGTTCCTCAAAGAACCCACACCCCCTCCCCACGCGCAGCTGAGGCAGGACAAAGGGCAGAATTAAAAACCCAAGTGAGAAGAGAAAAGGTGGTTGAAGTTGAGAGGAGATTGCCGGATGACTTTGCCCTGCAGGTGCGACAGGGGAAGTTCAGCTTATCAGATTGATGGAGACCGTCTCGCTACAGGAGGAGGGGGGTGGGGGGGCCGGGGCGGGTGCGAGGGGATAGGAGGAGAGGGGGTTTGGCAGAAAAGTGTCTGTCGACTCCTCCTGATACCTGCCTCCCTGTCTGAGATGATATGGGAGATAATATTGATAATATTAAACGCAATAACTGTGTCTGGCACTCCCCTCCCTCCTCTCATCCCCTGCAGGATAAAATCAATGTGCCATTCAATGTGATTTATAGCTGAAAATAATGGCAGTGTTTAGGCGGCGTGTGTGTGTGTGTGCGCACACGCGTGTGTGTGTGTCCATACAGTATGTCAGTGTTTGTGTGTAAATGAGGTTGAGAGGTGGACGTGATGAGAAGATGGATGTGCGCGCGCGCACGTGTTGATTTATTTGACGATGCAGATGCTATCGGCGGACGGTTACATTAATAACACGGGAGTGTTGGGCGTCACGTGGTCTCGGGGGCATTTATGGCGGGTATTGATTGGGCGCTATCGCTGTTTATCGAGGCGGGAATGCAAGGGTAAACACGGCCTTTGTGCAGACAGCTCAGGTGTTATCAGGTCCGGGGACTTGGGAAAGGGGAGACAATTTAAGGGCACACCAGGGTGCCAGTGAGGACACAGGAAGGACTATATGTTGGACAGAAAGCCATGACACTGATTAATATAACATTTTATATTTTTATTTTCCTCCCCCCCCTGATTTTTATTTATTCTTTTCTTCCGCTGTAATATCGTTTCAATATGGCAGAGAAGCTCTGCGAGAAATTTCTTTGCGGCCTTATTTCCCATCCGCCGAACAAAACGATATCGACAAAAAAAAACAAAAACGTTTTTCAAATCAAGATGAGCTTGATGTTCCAGGAGCGTAGCAGATCTCAAACAAGGCTGCAGGCAGATCGCTTGACTGTGACCTTTAACCTCTCCAATGAAACACCAACACTTCTCTCACCGTGAATCAGTGTTTCCTTGCAGCGGCAAACGGCCTGTGTGTGTCTGTGTGTGTGTGTGTGTGGATACATGTTGTCTCCTGCTCATTATGGTCTGTCACAGCATGTATGCGGCGGCGTCTGTTATGTTTTAATGCAATTTGCTCTGAAAAACGACACATCGAGCCTCTGAAACGGAGCGGCGCTCATGTTTGTTTTCATAAAGTGAGGGGAAGTGAGATGCGATCGCTTAAGATACATGATGCTGTTAAATTCAAGGTCAAAACTGGGTCAGAGATAAGACGAGAGCGACTCCAGGAAATCGTGATGATGATCAGAGAATGGGGAGAATTTAAAGTCATTAAGATGAAAGTAGGTTTTTTGGGGGGCGGTGGGGGTTATTAATTTCTAGTCATTTTTTCTTTTTGCGGTGAGAAAGTAAAAGCGTTGCAAGCATCGTACTGTTATTGTGCTTGTTTGTTTTTTTCCAAAGATGACTGCCAGCATTCTGTTGCTACTTTTTCACGACTTTGAAACAGTGAAACCTCCGTATGAATTAAAGTTGACATGCATTTTAACAATTCAAAGTGCTTCAAATTAAATAATAATTCTAGAAACTTATAGGGATGTATTTCATAGCTTATTATTGACCTAATATTAAACAAAAATGGGGGGCCTTGTTAATTTTTAATAAACTTTTCACTCCTACAAGGTCTTATCAACAGATGATTAGCTATTTCTTGGCTGATATTGAAAGTAACTGGTGGCCTTGAGAGGATTTTTCTCTGACAGAAGTACAATTTCTCACCTTTCTCTTCTTCTTACTATCACTGGGCTGATTCAGCACCAAAACCCGCTGCCGTTTAAAGATGTCATCTTTAATTCAATTCAGTAACAAGTATAATAAGAATTCTACTTGGGATGAATAGTTTTCAGCTGGTGTGTAGCTGCGACTTTTGACCTTCGGATGATGCAAGCGGCGGGTGATTTCCAGTCGTGATAACGGGAAGGTGTTGTGATGTAACTATTGATCTAATCTCACTAATCAGGCTAATAGGGAGGGACTCTGCAGTTCGATGAACCGCCAGATAGCCGATAACGCCAAAGTTCAGGGTTCGCATATCGTACGTGCGCATGAATTGATGCGTGCCCCCCCCCACACACACAGACACATTGGGGACTGAGACGTGCACACAAACTGATGTGCAGGCAGACATCTTTGACGAGCACCTCTGAATGCATCACAGTAATGACTTTTTTGAAATCTAATGGAAGAGTTTTGTGAACCGTAAGGACCCGCGTCGTTAACATTTTCCTTTTAGTTTCTCCATCATTTTTTCTCGTTGCTGTCATTGCCACAAACTGCACAATCAAAGCAATTCCGTATTAGTTCTAATACCTACTTATTTGAGAATAAGAATTCAGCCCAATTCAGCAAGAAGGTTCCTGGTCGGATCCCAACCAGCAGCGTTTTTTTGTGTGGACTCTCTCCTTTCCCTCCGCGGTTCTCCGGTTTTCCTCCTGCAGTCTAAAGACATGCAGAAAGTTCCTTTGAGACCCAAAATTGGCCAGGTTTGTGAACGAGTGATTGAATGGTTGTATCTCTCTCTGCGCGATCCTGCGATTGCCTGGTCCAGTTCGTTGGGCACGTCGCCTGAAGAAAGCTGGAATACGCTCCAGCATCCCGGTGATCCTGAGGAGGAGGTTCATCTGGGACTTTCAAAAGTTAGCTTTATTGTCAATTTCTTCGCATGTACTGGACATACAGAGGAATGGAGAAGACGTTTCTCACAATCCCTCGGTGACATGACATTAACAAAATGATAAAAATAAAAAAAATAAAAACAGATGTTTGAATGAGTGAGTGAATGGTCCTGAATATGAATATGTGGCCCTGTGATGGACCACTCCAGGGTGAATTATCCCATGAACAAACACAAAAACCAACTAAATCCAATCCAATTATAACCACGCCCCAAACAATTTCTCTCCAAGTCCATTGTAATGTCGTCATTTTGAGGGTGTTGATCAATGGCAGCGGTATCAATACTGATTAGACCGTCTGAGGGTGACAGGTCAAGCTGGGCTGGGGGCGATCGGGAGGGTGAACTACAGAGGAGGATGGCGGCCGATGATAAGGCAGGTGGAGGGAGCCTTAAAAATATGCAGGAGGAGCGAAAACATGGCGTCTGATCAGCCTTTGATTGCCGGCGGTTGCAGCGAGAATCAAAGGGCTCGTCTCTGCATGGCAGGTATCCTGTTACACAGCTCAGCGACTCGTTTCACCACCACCTTTGATCAACAGACAGGAACCGTCACTGCCCAGACACACACACGCGCACATGCACACACGCGCACACGCACACACACACACACACACACACACACACACACACACACACACACACACACACACACACAAAGACACACACACACTTTGGTGGTCAAAGTTATTTTATCGGTAAAATAAAAAAGTATCTTATGTATGTTTTTGGCTCAGAAACCGGGACGCAGGACTCTCACGGAGGCCCCGAGGAGGACGAAGGGAACGGGGAGGAGCGAGGACTTTCGCACAGCGGTGAGGATGAGGAGGACGACGGCAAGGAGGAGGACAGGGGGCGGCGGCTCAGCGGACCAGGTTTGTTGACACTAACTGCTTTGTTCTCAAAACTCCAAAGACTATTTGAAAAAATGTTTTTAAAAAAAGCCAAAAAAGACTTCAAACTTACAGCAGCATTAAAAAAAAAAAAACCAACCCCCCCCCAAAAAAAAAAAAAAAAACAAAAGA
>CAAKHD010005233.1:220394-230419 GCA_901007705.1 Fistularia tabacaria | reverse complement strand
CCCCCCTCCCGAGCTGCTCCTCTCCCTCTCCTGACTTCACCTCCTCTCGTCCGCCATCCTCTCCTCTCCTCTCCTCTCCTCTCCTCTCCTCTCCTTCCACCCTCTCCCAGACATCCGCCTGTCTTTTTATCTCCGCGTGGCGCCATCCTCCTGGACAACAAACCCCAGTGATTGATTCCTGCTTGATAGGCTCTCATTTCTGAGATTTTGTGCATTATCAGTGAGGTTCTGAATATCCAGTTAGGTGTGTGTCTGTGTGTCCGTCTGCAGTGCGTGCGCGCATGTTTGTGTGTGTGTGTGTGTGTGTGCGCGCGCGTGTGCACAGTCACTTGGACACAAGCACTCGCTCACCCATCACCTTTTGTTCTCCTCCTCCCCTTCCTCTGCCCATACCGTCCTGTTCCTCCTCCAAACTGTAAAGTCAGCCTCTGTTCCTTTAAAAGGATCTGCATTCATATGGAAAGCATCTCATTCTGACTCTTAATACCCGTTTTTTTCTCCTCTTCCTTATTTTCTGCCCCCCAACACACACACAATCACACACACACACACACACACACACACACACACACACACACACACACACACACACACACACAGACAGACACACACACATCCCGTCCCTCCCCTCCTATCTACGGACTGAAGGAGTGAGGAGACGGACCTTCAGTATCTATTGGAGATAGCGGTTGTAATCTCACATTCTTCATGTGTTTCTCCCGCTGTCACTCTATATCCTCCCCCCGTCCCCCCCTCCTCCTCCGTCCATCCCTCCATCCCTCCCGGGGTCGTGAAGGGTCAGGGCTGTCTGTCCTCCGAACCGAGTTGGAGAGACGAAGGAGGAGGGGAATGTGCTCGTCTGCTGCCCCCGAGCTCTCGTCGGCCACTCGGAGAGACACGGCGGATGTTCGCTTTCAGAGTGTGAGCTGCCGTCCCGCAAGAAGTCAGTCAGCGCGGCCTCGACCTTTACCCTTCAAAGCTTCGAACGTTTAACAAATACCATAAACCTGGTGTTTTTATTTCTTTGTTTGTTTTTAGTTTCTTTTTCGTTGAATGTTTCATGCGTGGCCGGCTAAAAAAAGTGCAACGGCCTCCAGATTAACGTCAAAAAAATAAGTCAGGCAGAGATACATTTTTGCTTGTTTTCGACCTTTGTCATGCACTATTTTCACAGGCACACTGTTCTTTCTGGCACGATCTAGTTCTTTGAAAAATGTACGCATTCAGAAAATACCATATAAAAATGAATAAATAAATGGGTGGGGGCGAGGGAGATTTAACTTTAGCCATTTCAAAAAAAAACACACAGTGGTTTTGCAGATTCTATCTGATATACTGATTAGCATGACAGTTTTAAAGCCAGTCTATAAAAAACAAACAAACTGCTAAACAAGTTAAATTACATGGCTTTAGCAAACAGTCCTCCCATTCTTTTAGTTTCGGTGAATTTCACTCCCCGTTCATGCACATTAATGTAATATAAACCGCCTGGTGTCGTGAAATAGCATCAAAATTAAGGGAAAATAAATGGCATCTATGCATGTGTGTGTGTGTGTGTGTGTGTGTGTGTGTGCGCGTGTGCGTGTGCGTGTGCGTGTGCGTGTGTGTGTGCGCGTGTGTGTGTGTGTGTGTGTGTGTGTGTGTTGTTGTTGTGTGTCATGCAAGGAGTGTGTCACTTCTGATAAATCAGGGTGTGGCAGCAGACGGAGAGAGAGAGGGGGAGAAGGAAAGAGCGACTGATGAGATCCAGTCCTGCTCTCCTTCCAACTGATCTCCTTTGTCAGATTAGCAACGTGCTAACTGGCCTGTGTCGCATGGAAATCCTTCCCAATTTGCATCTCTTGAGAAAGAGGCGTGAAACCATTTATCTATTTAAATACATTCTGGATGATATGGCTGGTGGACTTTAGAACAGGGTATAATAATGTTTACTGATCAACCGATCGATGGGCTGCTGATCCCCTCCCTTTTTTTTTTTTTGGTCGAGTGAACAAGCGGGTCCTCCTCGGCAAGCTTCCCGTGGCAACCACCTCCGCCGCGCCTCCGATTGGATCGTAGTGTCACGAATCTGATCTAGCATCGCCCTCGCGGTTTGATTGGATCCCCCTTTAATTAACTGATAGCAAGAGCGCTCGCGATTGGGCCCAAGTTGCGGGGATCGTCGGGGAAATTTCGCCCGAAGTTGAAGGGAAAACGCCGGTTAGCGTGCGCCGCGTGCATCTGTTGCATCCTATTACGCGGCGCGTGCAGCATCCCCAAAAGTACACTTACAACATCTTCCATTGTTCTCCCTCCTTCATCAGCCCCACCACTCCCTCCTCGCCCTCCACCCCAATCCTGTCTTTCCTGGAAAGGCGGCCCGAAGGCACGATCCTAGAAGGAGCGGAGTAGGGGAGTTCAAAGCGTTATCACGCGCCAAACGTCTTTTCATCATGTTTTAGAAACAAGCGTTCGCACTAATCCCCCAATAATCTCTCCAGGAGAACTGGGGCGATAAGGCGCGCCACCCACGGCTTTTCAAACACTTTTTGGGTAGTCTCTTCTCACTATCTCTCCACCCCTCCACCTCCTCTCTTCTCCACTTCCTCATTCCTTTGCTCCTCCGGAAGGACGAGTGAAGGTGATCACCGACTCCTCCTTATTCTCCCCGGAGTTTTCTTTTTTTAAATTCGACTCTGAGCCTGTTTGTTTACATCCCGATTCCGATCTTTTATATTTTATCTGGACTCATCAACAGTTTTTTTTTTCCTCCCTCTGCCTCTCTGTTTCTCTGTCTCTCCCCCGCCCATCAAATTAGAATGTTAATTAAAATGATGCTCCTCCGCGAGACGACAAATCGATGTTTATGGTGGCGTTTAGGCACCTTTAGCAATGCCCCCCCCAGAAAAAGCACATCTACCAGCTGCAGCCTCTCTGCGCCGATCGCATCCTCTGATCCGTCTCCCGCCATCAAGGAGGACGTGGATCCAAAAGGTTGCTTTTTGATTTTAAACCGAAGTTGGTAATAATACCTAACAGGGGTTGCACACAAGAAAGGTCCCAGGTTGGATTCACAAGATGAAGGTTCATTGGAGACCCTAAAATGCCCAGATGTGTGAACGGCCGAGTGAACACCCTGTGATTGCCGGGCGTCGGGCTCCGTCCTCTTGCCTAAAGATTGCTGGGATTGGATTCCGACAGGATAAGCGGTGGAGATAATGAATTAACCGTTTGACCACATGAGGAGAGGAGAAGGAGGAGATGGGTGGTCTGCAGGGCGCTATATATTTCCTTTTTCTGGTCGGAGCGGTCGTCTTGGAACCTCCTTGCCTGCCCAAGTGCAGTCGAGCGAGACGCCCAACCGCTCATAGCCCGCTGTTCACGGTTCAGCCATGATACAGTGGTCCAATTTTACCAGATCAGGCCAAATAAAGGGGCATTTTGTTCTTCTTCTCTTCCTCTTCCTCTTCGTCTTTGTCTTTGTGTATATCTGCAGAAGTACTGGCATTTCAACCGCAGAGTCAATATTAAGTTTACGACACACGTCAGGCTTCTTAGAGAGATGGTGGTTACTTTTTGTGACCTGCCGCAGTATAAGGTCTCGCATGGAAGCTGATCATATTTTTGGTTGTGGTGATGAGATCGATTTTTTTCCTTTTTTCTGGTTCCATGCACCCAGTGTGTTAGAGTCTAATTCATGTGGTTGGAGGAACTTTTTGGTCGCAAAAAGCAGCATTAGGACTCTATAAATAAATTCATCTTTGTCGGCGGTTTATCATCCGGTCCTTAATCCTGACCAAGCGAGTGTCTGAAAGCGAGGGCTTATATTTAGTTGTGTTATTCACTCTCCGTTTCCACAGGGACCTTTTAGGGAGCCTTAAAAGTTGTCTTGTATCAGGATACCGTTGCCGTCCCAAGACTCCGCAGGACGGTTTCCCTTTCACGTCGGGACTGCCTGGATCAGTGTGCTCCCTCCAGACAACTTGTGCCTTCACCTTTTATTTGACCCCGGCCCGGCGGCGGGACGCTAACTATAGACCAAGGAGGAAAAAAAGGAGGGTTAAAAAAAAAACACACAAAAAAAAAACAGCGGAGGGTGATAAAGTGCCGAGACAGTAATCCAGCCCCGCTGAGGAGGAAGAGGATGGGAAGGTGAAGGTCTTTTGGAGAAAAAACACCCGAGAAGAAGAAGAGGTGGGGAAAAACGTGAGGAGGGGGGGTGTTCATCACTCACTGGCAATGACTGGCTGGTATCTGCATCTCCCTGTCATCTCCACCGGCTTCGCCAGGGTTTAGGAGGGAAGGGAGGTGGCGGTGGCGGTGGAGGAGGTGTAAGAGAGGAGAAGAGGAGAGGGAAAACCTCGATCCTCTATCTCTGAGCCTCATCTCCGGCGGTTCAGGAGCCCGCTTTCCAAGAGTGCCTCATTTTCAAATCTCTTATCTCGGCCCCCGTTTTAAGTATCGCAGTTTTATATTTTTACATGTCATTTGCATGCAGCTCATCAAACCTGGCTCCCTCCGTTTTCTCCTTCTTTTTCTTCGGCTCTAGAGCGGGAGGCGACACTCTCGTCTGTGGAGGTGGAGCCATGCACTTTATTGACGGCGTCGGTGCCGCGTTGGCAAAATGTACAGTGCAAGAAAGTTCTCCTGTCGAACGCTATCGAAATGAAAAACGTGTGTGTGTGTGTGTGTGTGTGTGTCTTTGTGTGTTTGCAGGAGAGAGGCGGATGAGAGTAGGTTTCTGATTTTTATCGGGCCTCCCTTTTCTTCTTTGTATTTTTGGAGGATTTACACAGTGACCTCTTTGTTTGGGACAGTGAGCACACCCCTGCAGCCCCCTGGACGTGGAAAGAAACCATTTCCTGTAGCCCGAGAGATAGAAGGAGGGACGATGAGATAAAAGAGGGAGAGATAGAGGAGGGGAGGAATGAGAGTCGGGGGAAGGGGGAGGAAGGGGACTTGGATGGAGAGGGCAAAGAAAGAGAAATCCAGAGAGGAGGCAGGGTTTGCTGGACAGACAGTGAAAGAGGAGCTGGAAGGAAGAGGGCGAATTGGATGATTGAATGAAGGATTCTGTGAGGGGGTGAATGAATGAACAATGGTAGAAAAGGTCAGGAAAGGAGCAGGGCGGCTTATTAAGTTCCCGCAAGGAGGTTCCTAACATGTCAGAAAGTTTGAAGGCTCAGGGGTTCGAGGAGCCGGAGGCATTGATGGCAATTGATCCAGTTGACATTCCTTTCTTTTTTTTAAATATATTTTGATTTCAAGCAACAAAGAGTATAAACAACTAAGTATGCTTGCAGGATACAAATACAGCAGAATTTACCTTTACATGTCACACGTGGGGTTTCTGTTGACAAAAGCGAAACAATTTAGATTTGCTGTGTGTGTGACTGCTGTATCATATGAAAAAACCCCAAATATATTTTCAACATCTTTTTAACACAGACAGAAAACACCACATTGATAGCACATACACGCTAAATGTTGTTTAAAGAAGTCACATATTGTAAATTCTCAAGGACAAGGACAAATTTAAAACCCGCCATGTCTTTTTCTAATGTCTTTCTTTAAAACATGTACATTGGGTTGAGCTGATGGGAAATCCAGGTGGTTTTGATGATAATATTAAACTTGTATTTGGAGATTTGAGATAGCGTTTTTTTGGGAGGTGAAGAGGACCTCCACGGTCCAGAGCTGGAAAATTCTCAAGCTAAATGCGCACTGTTGAGAGTCGGGGAAACCAAAAAATACCCCCCAAAGTCCAGAGATACTGAAACGCACGCCTTTAAGGCGAATTTAGAGCAATCGATGTTGCTCATATGTTAGCGAGGAATCTCCATTGACCATGATGTTTGCAGATGACAGGGAACAGATGGAAGAACATCCAGAGAGGTGGAGCTATAAACTGGAAAGGAGAGGGATGAAGGTTAGTCGCAGCAAGACAGAATACATGTGTGAATGAGAGGAACCCGAGTGGAGCGGTGAGGCTACAGGGAGTGGAGATCAAGAAGTAGGACAATTTCAGGTATTTAGGGTCAACGGTCCAGAGCAATGGAAAGTGTGGAGAAGAGGTGAAGAAGCGGGTTCAAGCAGGTTGGAATGGGTGGAGAAAAGAGTATCAGCCAGAAGGGAAGGAAAGGAAAGGCGTACAAGTGGTGAGACCAGCCATTCTGTATGGTTTGGAGACAGTGGCATTTAAGAAAAGGCAGGAATCAGAGCTGGAGGGAGCAGAGATGAAGATGTTGCGGTTCTCTTTGGGGGTGAGGAGGATGGATAGGATCAGGAATGAGTCCATCAGAGGGACAGCACATGTTAGATGTTTTGGCGATAAGATCTGAGAAGCCAGACTGAGATGGTTGGGTCATGAATATATTGGTAGGAGGATGCTGGGGCTGGAGCTACCAGGCAGGAGGTCTAGAGGAAGACCAAAGAGAAGATTCATGGATGAAGTGAAAGAGGATATGAAGTTAGTTGGTGTGAGAGAGGAGGATACAGAGAGCAGGGTTAGATGGAGAAGGTTGATTTGTTGTGGCGACACCCTGAAGGAAAAAGCCGAAAGGATAAGAAGATCTTTCTCGTATGTATGTTGGGCTTACACCTTACGATTTTCACTGACGCAGACTTAAAACTGAAAGTCAGAGGGAAATCTTGGGAGCTCTACCAGAGTCTTACTGGAGTAGCGGCGCGCCCCCGTCATCCCGGTCGCTAAGTAGATCAGTCTTTTCCTAGTCTTGGGCTTACGACAACATCAGATGGAGACGTGACACTCAAAAAAACAATAGATGAGCTTTACAAAACCGGAAACCGGAAACCTGGTAGACAATCACCAGAGGGGTATCGGAGGCATGGATAAACGGGAATGGCGAAGGACGTCTCGATCAGTATGGAGTGTCCAGAAAGAGGAGTGGATGGCGGAGCCTCGGGCAGAACAGCCCGGGCAGAGAAGGAAAAACAATGGTCTGAAATAGCAGAGGCTCTGCGGATATCCGGGGGAAAACATTGCATGTTGGGAAAAAAGTCTAAGTAAAATGTCAGTAAAACTTGTCTTTAGGTGTGAGCAGGTGTGAGATGCTCCTTTCCTAATCTTTTTCAAAGATGAATGGTTGGCACAAACCAGTTTTGTTTTAGCATCGATGCACTGAAATGATTTCACGTGACAATGTAAATGTGGCGCATTTCAACAAAAATGAAAGAAGCGTAGTTCCCCAAATTTCAACGAGGGTTTGATCTGAATCATCATGAAGAGGCAAGACACTCAAAGGCCCGGCAAGAATCTAGTTGTATTCACGGAAATAGTGACCCTGTAAAATTCACAGTGTTTGTAAAATCTCTGTCTGAGACTAGGCTGCGATGAACTCTAAACTCTCTAAACTCTAAACTCTAAAAACATGTTTTTAGATGTGAGCCGGTGTGAGATGATCGTTTTCCAAATCTTTTCAAAGTCTTTCGGTGTAAATCTGTCGGGTTCAGCACAGTTCTACGCAACCAGCCAGCGCCTCGTGAAGAACGTCACGTCAGCAGGCGAGTCAAATGCGAAAACCGGAGGGACAAATGGAAGACAAGTGTATTCTTCATCGGCAAATTGGGCTTGAAAAGTGTCATCCATATTCCTGTGCAGGCCTGCGCTAGCGGTGATGTGTGGAAAGATGTGGCATATGCAGGTGAGCGACAGGGGCCCGGTGGAAATGTGCTGAAGAAAGATCAGAAGAGGAAGGAAGAGCAAAGGCGTCAGGAGGAGATGAAAGAGAATGAGAAAGTGTTAAACCCACCGGAGTAGAAAGTACTGGAGCAGAAGTCCGTGTTTATATCATTGCAGTATTTCAAGCAGGGGTTAGCGCCTCGAGCAAGAAGGTCCCTGGTTTGAATCCGACGTGCAGGGGGTTCATCGGAGACCCGAACTGTTCCAGACGTGTTGAATGGTTTTATGTCTCTGTGTGATGTATGGATGGAAGGGTGAATGTCTGTCACTCCATATGACGTGTGAATAGAAGAGAATATTCCTTTAAATTATCCCACAGTTTAGGAAAATAAAAAAAAAATGAATGAGAGGGCGAATGGTGGTTTGTGTCTATATGATGTGTGAATGAGTGAATGTTTGGTTTTCTCTATATGAGGTGTGAATGTTTATGTCTTTATAAGACGTTTGAGTGAGAGGGTGAATGTTTATGCCTCTGTGGTGTGGGAATGA
Organism: Fistularia tabacaria; assembly: GCA_901007705.1. Lineage (NCBI taxonomy): Eukaryota > Metazoa > Chordata > Actinopteri > Syngnathiformes > Fistulariidae > Fistularia > Fistularia tabacaria. Next base: position 222,249 of record CAAKHD010005233.1, on the reverse strand, counting down.
GTGAATGTTAATGTCTGTGAGTGAATGGTCAATATGAATCTGGCAAATGGCACCACGGTAACATTTCTGTTAAGCATCTGAAGAGGAGAGGATTGTAGCTCGAAACATCGTGCTAAAAGTCATGCTAAAAGAAATTATCTTTGCTTAGGAGCCCTCTTTGTTTGCGTTTTTTTTTTTCAAACCTTTGTTTAGTCCATATTTTTTATCCAGCACCCATCCCTAACTGGGCAGCAGGTGTGCGTATTTTTGTTTATTCTTAAGCTGTATGTCTGTATGCTGCATGGCTCTATATGACATGTGAATGAGAGGGTGAGTGTTTATGTCTCTATATGATGTTTGAAGTAGTGAATGGTTGTACGTCTATATGAGGCATGATTGAGTGAATGTTTGTATGTCTCTGTATGACATGTGAATGAGTGAATGAATGTCCACCCCCACTCTGATCCTGAATGCAGTATAAGTGACATAGATAATGAATGAATGAATGAATGGATGCTTGATTGATTGCTTCTTCTGGCCCGATATTCAATTCCCAGTCCCGAAGATCACGTGTGCTTTGCACCGTTGCGAGGCCTTGATATGCATTTCAAGTAGCTAACGCCGTTATCATAGCAAGATGCAGATTTGTCAGCTAAGCATCAAATCTCTTTCTCTCCTCCAGCACGGGATAACAAAAGGGCTTCTTGACTTCGTCAGAAGCGCTGATGAAATTGAAAGCGGGATTTCCGGGGAGTGTCACCGCATCGCTGTTCATACGGCGTCACCCGTTAGCGTGGCAGACGCCATGCGTCGGAGCTCACGTCGAGGCGGCTGGTCAACCGCAGGGCCCAGGGAAGAGATGTAGTAACTGACCTGCCTCCCAGTCATCACCGTGAAGGTTCTCCTACGTGGATCCAGGAACCTCTGGGGGCCGAGCCTTGCAGCCCCGAACGTCTCTGATCGGTCAACATCTTTATCTGTGTTGAAGTGCTTGGAGCTTTAAGCTAACCTTTGCGGACAAGATCACTGGGAACTCAACATTGGAAAGTATCGGTCCACTATGAAGCATTTGAATCTCCTTTTGTATAGCCCTGGGCGCTGAATTTATCAGCTTTAATCTGGATAAAACATCCAGAAGCTTCTAATAAGAGCTGCGTGGACAAGCATTCGGAACAATTACGCCCGCTAGCAAGAGAATCACATGTGGCCATTTACATAGATCAACAGGGCCGCTCCCCCAGTCATCGGACGTGGCAGTGCTGCCGTTGACAGCTTTACAGAAAAATCTTAATCTGTTCATCTACGAGGTCGGTTGGTGGGGAGGGTGCCAAGGGTGGAGGGTGTGTGGGGCGGATGGGGGCATTGACTTTTCCCTCACCCCGCTGTTTAATTGAAGTGTGTGTATATGTGTGTATATATAGAACAAGGCAACCTAAGAATAGGGTCAGCCATAGGGGTCAGTTCAGGGAAGTTCTCTGCTCCCTGTCGCCGTCCCCATCATCATCACCGACAGGAGCGAGGGAGGGAGCAAGCAAGCGGCGGAGCGAGGGAGGGCGAGCGAGGAGCCATTCTGATACTGAACAAGGGAATGGAGGAAGAAAATGAAGAAATGAAATCAGCCCGGCATCATTTGCATTCAAGTTTTATCAGCACAGGAGGAGGGTGTTTTTGGGCCTGATAAGGAGTGGGTGTCGTAGGCTGTGAGGTGGGGTGTGCACGCGCACGTGTGTGTGTGTGTGTGTGTGTGTGTGTGTGTGTGTGTGTGTGTGTGTGTGTGTGTGTGTGTGTGTGTGCGTGTGCGTGCGGGGGGGGGGCCCGGTCGCCGGGGCGGGCCCGGCGCGGGGGGGGGGGGGGCGGGGCCCCTGGCGCGGCGTGG
>CAAKHD010005233.1:184781-212791 GCA_901007705.1 Fistularia tabacaria | reverse complement strand
CCCGCCCCCCTTCTCCTTCCCCCCTCTGCGTGTTTTCCCCCCCCCCCCCCCCCCCCCCCCCCCCCCCCCGCTCGCTGGCAGCCCTCTATAAATGGGTGTTTGCCACGGGACACACACCGGACAATGACAGTGTGACTATGTGTCGTGGACCAAATGTGAATAAAGCTTGGATTTTTCCTTGCGATCATCTATGGGGTGTAACGCCAAAATGTAACCGATAAGAGCATTGAACCTGCACTTGGCGCCCCGTGGAGAATGTGGAAAAAAACGTGAAATTGAAATGTATGTAAGCCGCCTTCTTGTGTAAAGATTCAGGTATGATGCTCAGCAGATGATGACGCTCTATTGTGTCACAAACTATCGAAGAAATGTAATTAGACCCAACAACCGCTTCCTCACGTGTAATCTACCGCCATGTTTGTGTTTTCCTGCTCAGAACTCCAGGCTGACGCTGGTATGCGGCGATCCAGATTGTTGGATCACTCGCCTGGCCTTGACCTCTGACCCCTCCGATGCCAACTGTACCATCTACAGCCAAGGTCAGTGCAAGAGGGATACGTCGGATAATGGCTTTTTAAAAATTTTCACGCAGACGTTTTCTCTTAACGTGACCTGGGCTTTGTGTTTCCAGGTGACGAGCTGTTCTGTAAGGTAACCAGGGAGCTCGTCGCCGGCGAAAAGCTGCTGGCCGCCCTGTCGCCTCCCCGGGCCTCGTCCTCCTCCTCCCCGCTGGCCCGGCGCTCGACTCCGCTCGGCCTGGTCCCGGAGAACCAGCCCGCCGTGAAGGAGGAGCCGCCGTACCCGGCCGCCCTGCACTCAGACATCCAGCTCCTCCCGCAGCAGGCGGGCATGGCCGCCATCTTGGCCACCGCTGTTGTCAATAGTAAGTATCGTCTTACAAATGTAACCATGTAACAGTGGTAGGAGAAATGACATAACAGTACGAGTGAACCGTTATCTATTAAACATTTCACCTTGGAGAGTTTCACCTTCATATCTTCAATGGTTTAAATAAAGTTTTTGTCAGGCTTTTCAGAATCTGTTCAACTAAAGTTCGTGGATAAAACCATCATGATGCATTCATTTTATATTGAATGTGTATTCTCCTCTTTGTCCACTAGATGGCAGTGTAGGTCTTAGTCAGTGTGTATTTCAGCTGCCATGTTTTTTTTCTTTCTCCCCTGTTAGTTGGTAAAGTTCAAAGTTAACAACAGTAACACAAGTGATGTCCCGACTGGAAGTAAATCAAGAGAATTGTCCGTCTCTACATCTCACAACACAAGTAGAGATAATTGCTTTGCGATTTTAAAAAGTAAGGAAGGTGATGAGAGGTGATATGAAGTATGACTTCTCCCACTCTGATGCTGGTGTTTCCTGTTACCTTGGTTACTTGTACAATGCGTGCGTGCTGTGCAATAGATAACCATGTAATTAAATGGGTTTTTTGCCACATACTTTACACGGCCCGGTGCCCATAATTATATTAAAAACTTCTGAATTGATGTATAAAGTGAAGTATTTAGTCATAAGTGCAAAGCTCTATATGGTGTGCAGCTAACTGACCCTCAAATGTGCGTTCTCCCGGTCACCAGAGGACATTTTCCCGTGCAAGGACTGTGGGATCTGGTACCGAAGTGAGAGGAACCTGCAGGCCCACCTCATGTATTACTGCGCCAGTCGACAGAAGCAGCCGGCCGCAGCGTCGTCCCCCCCGCAGGAGAAACCCAAGGAGTCCTACCCCAATGAACGCATCTGTCCTTTTCCCCAATGCAACAAGAGCTGCCCCAGCGCCAGCTCGCTGGAGATTCACATGCGCACACACAGTGGTGAGAACAGGACTTCCTTGTTGGCTAATCCGCCGAGTCACGCAGTGGGCATGTGACCGGTGGATCGCCGCGTTTGCCGCTCTGACTTCCGCTCGCTCCTCCGCAGGTGAGCGTCCGTTCGTCTGCCTCATCTGTCTGTCCGCCTTCACGACAAAAGCCAACTGCGAGCGCCACCTCAAAGTTCACACCGACACGCTGAACGGGGTGTGTCACGGCTGCGGCTTCGTCTCCACCACGAGGGACATCCTCTACAGCCACCTGGTCACCAGCCACATGGTCTGCCAGCCCGGATCTCACAGCGAGGTGTACTCGCCGGGGCCGGGCCTGCCCAAGCTGCCCCTCTCCACCGGTAAGTCGTGCTGCGCCGGCTCCCTACCGCAACATCCGGTGGGCTTCGTGTCGGCGCCACGTCTGAGATACTTTTCGTTGGTTCCCAGTTCTGAGCCCGGGTGATTCCGGCGTGGTGCTGAAGTGTCAAGTCTGCGGCCACAACTCAGACTCCCCAGCTCAGCTCCAGCAGCACGTCCGCACCCACCTGGAGGTCCGGGTCCCGGCTGAGAGGAGCCCGACCCCCCGGCAGAGCAACTCGTCCTCGGCGGAGCGGCCCCAGCCGTCACCGCAGGAGAGGGAGCCGTTGGTGTGCGTCCCTAAACCGGAGTCGTCCAGCCCGGGCGCCAACGGTAGCTCGGCGACCCCGCGGGGCTGCACGCCGCCCGATCCCCCCAATTCCACCGTGAAGATCAAGGAGGAGCCTCACTCGGACTCCGAGGCGGAGGAGCGACCGATGGAGGCCGAGGAAGGCGGAGACGAGGCCAACGGGGATGCTGGACGGCCAGCGGGGGACGCGTGCACTGCCACCACGTCCTGCCAAACCATGAACTCCCCGAAAAGTCCGTCCGGGGCCTCGGTGAAGGCGGAGCCCGCCAGTCCCACGCCCGGCTCCAGTCCCACCCACATCGGAGGGGGCGGCTCGGTTTTCCCCGGAGGCGCCATGTACCTGCCCCAGTACATGTTCAACCCTGAGACAGCTATCCTGCCACAGGCCTCCGAGATCCTGGCCAAGATGTCCGAGATGGTCCACAGCCGATTGAAACAGGGCCAGAGCATTCCCCCGAACAGCCCGGCCGCCTTCTTCCCGTCAGGACAGACTCCGCCCGCCACGTCGGCCCACCCGCCGCAGAAAGGAGCCACCTGCTTCGAGTGCGACATCACCTTCAACAACATCAACAATTTCTATGCGCACAAAAGGCTGTATTGCTCCAGCAGGCACCAGGCCGAGGCGGCCGCCTCCGCCACCTGCCCTGGAGCTGCCCGGGATGCGGCCCAGGGTCCCGGCTCGTCGGTGTCTCCGCAGGGCGGAGCGGCGAGCCGAGCCGCCTCCGCTTCCCCCACCGGCTCCGACCCCGCCGCCGGGAGCGGAGCGTCAGAGGGCAAGAGAGCGGTGGAGGTGAAGACTGAGAGACCAGCTGGGAGGGAAGGAGTGTCATCCTCCTCAGAGGGGGAAGGCGGAGGCGGCAGCGTGGGCGGAGGAGGCGGCGGCGGCAGAGCGAGCGAAGGCAGCCAGAGCCCCGCGAGCGGATCCGCCGAGGACCCGGACGACGATCCCAACAGGACCTTCTGCGAGGCCTGCAACATCCGCTTCAGTCGGCATGACAACTACACCGTCCACAAGCGCTTCTACTGCGCGTCGCGTCACGACCCGTCCAACCAGCGGACCACGCACATGGCCAAGGCGACCGCCGCCTCGCCCTTCGTTCCCCAGCCCATTCGAACACGGAAAAGGAAGAAGATGTACGAGATCCATATGGCCCGGACCGAGGCCCTTGCTAACGCGGCGGCGGCCGCCGCTGCAGCCGCCGCCTCCTCAGCAGCCGCCTCCGCTCCGTCTCCCTCCGTGCTCGGCGTGGCCGTGAAGCGGGAGGTGTCTCCCGGGGGAACCGGAAGCTCCAGCCCGGAAGGAGACGGTCCGATTGACCTCAGCAAGAGGCCCCGTCTGCGGGAGGCGCCGCAGCCCAGCAGCAGTGGCCTCCTCCCGGCCCTGCCGCTCACCGACTACCACAAGTGCACCGCCTGCAGCATCAGCTTCAACAGCATCGAGAACTACCTGGCTCATAAAACCTACTACTGCCCCGCCACCACCCTGCAGCCCCACACCCTGGAGCAGCTGCACCGCCTCAAGAGGTCCGCCTCCACCTCCCCGAAGAGCAGGTCTCAGCAGGAACGCCAGGACCGCCTGCACCCGGCTGAGGCCAAAGCCGCCCCCGCCGAGCGAGCCGCCCAGGGACCGTCGTCGAGCCCCCGCCCTCCGTCCGCCTCCGACGCCACGTCCCCCACCAGCATCGCCGCCGCCCTGACAGCCACGCCGGGCACAGGGGGCAAAGGCTCCCCCCCGATGGGCTGCCCATACTGCCCCAACGTGCCCATCGGGTGTGACTTGATGGAGCACCTGAAGGCCGCCCACAGGCTGATGATGACCGTGCAGTCGGACGAGACCGCGGTCAAAGCGGGCAGCGCGCTCAGCAGTCCCAGCCTTAGTCCTAGCGACAGGGTCGCCGCGGCGACCTCCTCCAACCCGGCCGGCCAGCCCAGACCGCTCCCGCGCGCTCACAGAGACAGCATAAACGGGCAGGCAAGGAGCGGCGCCTCCTCGCCCTCCTCCCCGCTGGTGAACGGCAGCCCTTCGGGCGTCGGCGGCTGCTCGCCCGGCGTCGGCTCCCCGCCGGCTGTCTCCCCCGCCAGGGCTCCCTCTCTGACTTTGTCACCCGTGCCTGAGATCCCGCGAGAGACCGTGGGGACGCCCCTCCTCCCGGACAAGGATTCGCCGACCGCCGCCGCGGCGCCCCAGCCGGTGCCCGCCGCCAAAACCACAGTCATTTCACCCGTGCAGAACGGCAACTCCCGCTACTGCCGCCTGTGCAACATCAAGTTCAGCAGCCTCTCCACGTTCATCGCCCATAAGAAATACTACTGCTCCTCCCACAGTGCCGAACACGTGAAGTGAGCCGAGCCGAGCCGTTTCCTCCTCCCGCCGCCCCCTCCCTCAGAACCCTCCCCGGCGGAGGCCTCTCCTCAACCCCAGGCGTCCCTCCTCCGCCCGCAGTCCCTGAGCGTACGGATGCCGATGTTACACTCGGCGGGCTCGAACGTTTAAGAACCGAACGGCTGTTACTCGCCCGACGTCCATTTTGCTCCCCCGGGGGGGTTGATTGGCGGGGCGTCGCGGAACCCGCCGTCGCCAAAGCGCCACCTCCTCATGGGTCAAAGTTTCGGTGGACACTAACAGCTGAGACGGATGCTACCTGCACAAGGTGTGCCCCCACTTCCCCTTCCCCTCGTCCCCGCTTTAGGTCACTCTTTGTTTTCTCTATACAACCTGGCCCGGAGCGTTCATGATGGGATGTTTAGAAGGACACGTGTCAGCGCTCGCTTCTCTGTCTCTCTGTTAAACTGTGTTTGTTGACAATGGCGGTGATTAGATTGCGTTCGGTCAGAGCCGTTCCTGACAGGATGGCGGTACAGTGGTGATGATGATGATGACGGGGCTCCAGTCTTTTCCTCAGTGATTCGTCAGTGTTCTCAACCCTTAATGGAGGAAAAATGTCTCTTGTGCGGGAAAAGACTTGATCATTAATGTTTTTATTATCTGTGCATAGTCTATGATGTCTAAAAAGAATTCTATAATGCTTTTGGTTTCAACACTGGCCCTTTTTTTTTTTTTTTTTTTTGCTTACTAGAAAAAGCTAATTTTTTTTTTAGCTGGAAAAACAAATATGTGGTATCACAATGTTACTAATCACTGAAGGATATTTCTTTTTTTTTCTGTCAAACACACATTTTTTTAATATTTTCTCTTTCAAGGCTAAAGAGAGGAAAAAAATGTGAAATATTTATCTTTTAGTCCTCACTGATTTCATGTCAACAGAAAACTACCTACGTATCGTCGGAGAGTATTTGTTATTTTTTACGTTTTATTTTTCATGGAAGGAACTGTTCAGCTCCGGGCGTGGTGACGTGTCCCTGGCGTCGATATGTAATATCCTCCTGCCAGGATCGCTCGCGAGTCTCCGCGTCACGCTCGCATTTTTCGCGTTCTGTTTATATCGTCTTGATTTGATGGTGAGGTCTGACGACAAGTGCTGTGTCTATTATTTCCACCCTCTTCTTGTATCTTGTGAATTAGCAACACGATTAGACGACAACTCCTTATCCCCCTCTTCCCGTAGAAGGCTCTCACATCGGGAAGTTGGAGGTCGTCCTTCATGAAACCGATGCTTTTTTTACCATAGTGAGAAAAATGACCCCACCCCCTCCACCTACCCCTCAAAAATTCAGTTTTTTTTTAAATCTACAACTGGAGCAAGGGGCTTGTAAGGACACAGCTGTTTTCCATACATACAAAACACACACTTCTGTATCTAAAATGCATCTTAAAAGGTGTCATTTCTTCTATTTTTACGTCGCTGTCCGGCAAAGAAGGAAAAGCAGGGACGAGTCACTATGAACGCAGCACCTCACGCAGCCGCTACGCGCTCATCCCACTGTTTCTGGCCAGTCGCGCGCCCACGCCGTTTACGCCACGCAATCCCACGCTGCCGCCGTCGCAGTACAGTGTTAGCTACAACTGTGAAATACGCGCCACGTCGCACTTTGACCGACGCGCGCCACTCATTTGAATTTTTAACACCCGACAACTACAGAAGAAAAGATCCATCATTCTATCCAATCCATCAAAGTCGCTCCTGAACGAGACACTAAAACTTCTGACTACATATGATTTTATGAAGTGTTATATCAGCTGTGAATGTTTCCTTGAAGGTGATTTTTCTGTCCTGGCATCCTTGTTTTTATTGTAAACAACAGAAGTGAGTCTTTGCAGCTGTTTCTCATCGGCCTCTAGCTCGGCTGTGTGCGGTCGCCAGCGGGTTTTCGGCTTTCGCCCTTTCCGCTGCTGGAAATAGGAGGTCGACTGAAAGCCGACGCCGACAATTCTCCGCAGATGGCTGTCTCCTTCCCCGGGCGTCTGTAGTCACCGCAGAAACGTTTGTCCCGCATTCAGAATGCCAAGACGGTGCAGGGTTGAAAATGAATGACGATGTCGGATCTTAAGGTGACCTTCACGCGAGGGCAAAGGGTGAACCCGCTGTCCAGTTTCAACATTGCATGTCCTATTTTTCAGTGTTTCCAAGTCCTACTCATTCGGTCCAATGCAGAAGACCCCAAAACCGGGATCCAAATGTAACTTTTTTTTTTTTTTTCTTTTTTTTTAAATCGTCATTTTCGATTCCCGGCCCATCTTTCCACAAAACCCTGCCAAAAAGGGTTGAGCAAGATGATTGACTTTAGTTTCGCGGCGTGTCCAAAACGCTTCATCAGCTCCGAAACCACCTGTGAGAAGATTCTCAATCCAACCCTTCCGGATTATTTCCACGATTTGGGACTACTGAGAGCCTGCAGCTTTACTGCAGTGTTTACAATTATGCTGTTCAGGTGTCTCGGTTCTTTACAAGAGGAGAAGAAGAAGAAGAAGCAGGAGACAGACGGTCATGTAAACTATTCCAAATCTGAGGAGTGCTGAAACATTGACTTTTGAATCTGCCCCTTTTTATTGCACTGTGATGTATAAAATGTGCTGAATGTTTTAGTTTAGGGACCTTTCTGTAATGTATTTGTTATACAGCACTTTTGCCCCCATTCAAATTGTGTCATGCCGTCATGAAGGACTTTTTTGAAAGATTAGACCCCCTCCGCCCCGACATTTTTTTTTTCTCCCTCCTTGTATGTTTTAAGTCATCGGGTGTAGAAAATCACATTGAATGTCAAAACTTTTATTTTCTTTATTTTACATTTATTTCATTTTCCACTACACGCTTGTCCAAACTATGCATGGGAAATAAAAAAAAAAAAAAAAAAAAAAGTTCTGAGACACACTGATGAAGAGCTTGGTGTACTTTTTGGGCTTTTTTTTGTATTTTATTTTTAGAGTTTGAACGCCTCCGTGTGACTCTCCTCAGGAGTGGCGTCCTTGACTTTCGGAGGTGCTTGATCGATGTGAATATGCACAGTCCAGGAGAAATAACCCACTCTCATAGAGTTTCCGTTTGATGCCCGATGATGAAGAAAGCCTGACGGAATAATGAGAGCTCCTTTTTAAAATAATATGCTTGAGTGCTAGTAGCTGCACAAAGAGGGACTCTGTCTCCAAGGCTGCTCAAATCAATGGCAAAGTACACAATGGTACCTTTAGCCTGTGCAAATGTGATGCATTAGCTCAGAGGACTTTCTCATCGCACTTTTAAAACCATCACTTATTTCAGCTTTTTCAGCATTGACCTCAAAAGTATTCCTGTTTCCAACACTTATTAACATAAACGGACCTTTTTTTCTTTCAATCTTAAAAGCTCCTTGTTTGCCTTGAGAGGAGAGGACACTTGATGGAGATATTTTTCTGGAAGAAAAAAAATGCTGAAACGTCAATTTGTTTGACACAGAAATTGTAAAATTGTAGGGCAACGTTATGGTACAAACAGGTGCAAGTTGGTTTTTACATTACCAGTAAAATGGGGTTTATAAATTAGTGAAAATGTCCAGTTTTCATTATTTTTCACAGGAAAGTACAAGTATCTAGTAGATTGATTTTAATCAATTGACTTGCGCTTCACACAAATATTACGGTATCCGCGCAGCACCGTAACGGCGGTTCTGTTTGTGCAACACAATTTTAATGACTTTTTATTATTTGTAGAGCGACCGAATATGGATGGGTGGAGAAGATGAATTAAGTTAAACCTCATCCAGTGTAGAACTGAAGAGAGTAAAACAATAAAATCGTTACTGGCCCTCATCAAGCTGAGTCTCGGTCAGCGGGCACGACTTCCGGGTTGGATTCTTCCGGCTGTCGTCGGTGTCCTGGCCCCGGGACCGAAGAGACGGTTCAACCGCTTCTGGAAGACTTTAGACTTTTAAAGGGTGAGTTTTGTTTGGATATTTATATTTATTTATTTATTATATTATTTATATATATAAACTTCTTATATTCTGGTTGTCCAATATTGACAGAAACACCCAACATTACAAAGCTAGCATAGCTCGTTAGCTTAGCAAACACATGCCAAGCTAACGGCTCCGATTTCAACCACTGTCAAGTCATCCCATTTGTTGCTACACGATGCGTTCACTGACATAGCGGAATTTTCAGTCCTTTTCTTAACTCATCACCACTCACCAAATCCAATGTCATTTTGGAGGAATAGGTAAAATATATTACATTTACTGTCGTCCGGGATGGAGTTTATGACTGGATGTAATGTAGGTCGTCACCCAAGATCGCAAAAGAAGATATCCTAAAATTAAATTATACGATTAAAGCTGGAAAGTGCTTTGTAGACCGTTATAATTTGGTCAAACACAAAGGTTGGTGCCCATCTTGGAAATAAATGAGGTCACTTCTGGTCAGAGGGAAATTCAACATAGGACTGAAGTTTTGCTGTAACTTAAAGAGACAGCTGTATTTTATAGGGAATAACAATATAAAAAAACAGACGCAAAATGAGCCCAAGTCGCAATATTTTGTTTATTCCACTCCTTAAGGCCCAATCTGTTGGTTTGTTTTTGTTTTCCTTAAAATCCAGTGTTAACCGACTGTTTACCTGGCTTCATACCTTTTTTAAATTGTTACATAACTTGAACAAAAACATGTCATGCACAGAGGATTTTAAGATGAACTAACTCGACACCACGCTGATGCTATTTACCCAAAACCCCAAACACCAAACAAAATAATTATTTGTTGAGTATATTTCCATCAAATCTCCTTTTGAAACAGGAAGGAGTGGGTGTAGACACCGGGTAACCTTGAAAATCTTTCAGGGAGGCTGAATCTCTTCAGCCCGAGATACTCAAATAACAAAATGAAGGCTGAGAAAATTGAAACGGAGAAGGACATAAAACAGAGAGGAAGAAAAGTCTCCCTGCAACCTCCAAGCCCTTCCACAGAGAAAAGAAATGTGCTCACGAGCACAAACTAAATTGGATATTTTCATTCAAAATCAGCAGAACTTTTCCATTTATCAAGCGGAAACAATGTGAATTCTGTGCTAAATCCCACGACATCTTTCGGAGACGGCTCTGCAGATACGAAAATCATCAATCAGTTACGGGAGATTTGCTATTGCATCTGAAAGACATGAATGAAAGAGTCAATAATTTAAGCCCTTTATGTCGATGTGCTTCTCCGATCTCTGTCGGACTGAATGCAACAAAAAATAAATTGCATTAAAATGGCACGCAACACCATTAAAACACACTTTTGAATTGAAATAGACAGAAATGCTTTTCTGTTCAATCTCCCAAGTGATAAAATGCATGACTTTAATTGATGGACACAACAAGAAGCAGTATGGCGCAGAGCCATCACAGGCTTACACTGATCACTAAATCCAACTCGGGACTGGAAATGGTATCCTGATATCTTGTCAAGAAAAAGAAACAATGTTATTCTACGCCTGGACCATAGGGGAAGTCAAAAAAGGTCAAAATGCAGGAGAAGACGAAAGACCTTGATTGCCAAATTCAATTATACACAGAGCGCATCAGCCAAGTTTGACCGCTGCATTTAACCCATCATGGATGAAACATGAGCAGAAAGCAGCTACTGAACAGCGCCAGGGGAGCATTTAGGCATTCAGTGTCTTGCTCAACAACACTTCGACAGGCTAGGAGGAGCCAGGAATTGCACCAGAAATGTAAGGTTCCAAACAAAAAAACAAAACAAAAAGCAAAATCTCCAAAGTAAAGCCGTCCCTATCCCTCACCATGACTCTGGCCCAGAGGCTCACTCTGTTTTTTTTTGACAGTTTATTTAGTTAAAAGTTCCCCGAAGAAATAATCCTCGTAGTTTAAAATCAATTCAGGTTTCAGGTTAGTATATTCAAACCTTGAATGTCAGAATAAGTTAACCCAATCGGAAAGCTTCTTCTTCCCCAGTGGCGATGCTCCCGCGTATTGTATTTATTGCCTCAGTGCTAGACAGAGCTCGAAAAACATTTCCCTCTATGCAGATGACTTATTACCGTACACGACAAAGCCATAAATCCATTTCCCAAGCATACGGTCCGTCACAGGCCAGTTCCTCATATTTTCTGGTTACAGAATAACTGAATGAAAGTGAAAAATCGCACCACCGACTTTAGGAGACAGCCACTGCGTACGCAAGCGTTTTTCAAATAAAGCCCGACTCAATTTTCTGTCTCATTTGCGGCCAGGTGATATCAAGGGTATCACTTTACGGTGGGGTGATTTATTGCAGCGACCAAAAATTAGCTAAAATTGGAGCATGAGGATTGCATTTCTTTGGCAAAAGTAGCAGCTATTATGTCCAGCACATGAATGGATCAGTCTACATAGAAGAGTTTAATCCGAATAGGTACGAGGGTCATTGTTTTATACATGAGGTAGTCAGCATACAGGGAGAGTAGCTTATCTGTCGTACGATAGCCATGCACAACTTTTATGATGTTTATTTTTCCTTTCCAACTGACTTAAAGTAGGAAATTTTATTTTCTGACTTCTTCGCTGTTTAATACATTTCCTTATTGCTTCCGTGGACACATAATTTGCGATCGACCAGCTGCCCCCTGCTGGCCCGTCCACAGTAATGCAGGTTAAAAACTCTTGCAAGTTTGTCCACTGAACTACACAACATATATATTTATATATATACATATAAATATACAATCGACAGATAAAACATATGAATAAACTACCCCTTCATTAAATGAAATATCGCCGTTTTTCTCTATATCTACATCTCACGGTGCAATAATATGAAGTTCACTGTTTTCCCGGTGAGACAAAATTCCCTGCCCATGTATCAGAGATCCGTCAGACCTTCAAGAGAAATATAATTAAAAGAGACAAATAAAGATTGGAGGCGTTGAGATTTTAGCACTGAGATTTCAATGAAGCCAAGGAAGACATTAATCAGGTCGAAAAATATACAAAAATCTATCCTATCTTATCATGCAGCACTCGTTCATCAGAGGTTTCACTGATGAGGGCATTAATTATAACACGTTTCTGTCACATTAAATGGCGACCATATTATTACATTAGTAATAAACTATTTAAACTTTCACACTATGAGAGGAGAGCAGATTCTACTCTGTTTATATTATGAATAATTCAACTCTTCTTTGATGAAATTAATAAAACAGCAGTCGAGTTCGGCTTTGTCAGAAGAAGTTATAGAGGAACGTTTCACTTTTTCAACTTAATGTGAGTGAAAGACCTGCATGGAAGAAACCCAAATCAGGCAAAAATACTGAAATTTAATCAGCGTATTAAAGTATAGTGAGCACCGTCGGCTAGTTAGTTGTTAGTTAGTTAGTTAGTTAGTTAGATGGATAAAACACAGTACAGCAAGAGGATGCATGTGTGTGTGTTTGTGTGCACCCTGTGTTTAATTGAATGCATTTAAGCTCTGTGTAACTTGTTCAGATTTGTCACATTTATCTGATTGTGCGACTGGCTGCTTGCATGTGTTTAGAAAGAAGAACCCAAATAACTTGACACAAATAACTGATGTCTTGGTTTACATCTCCCCGAAACGCTCCTGCAGAAGGAAGAAACACGGGGGGCTCCGCTCTCGACCGGTGAAATGAAACGAGGCCGACTGCGAAAACCAAAAACGCACGGATGAACGGACAATTAGCAGCGACACCGGCCGTGAAAACGGAATCGGAGATGTTGCTGTGGAGCTGGTGAACGTCACCCCATTGAAATGCAGAATCGTCACGTTTTCAGTGTGGTGTCACCGGTGTCAACAGTGAATATCTGGTGTTTGTCTCATGCTGGAGGTGACAGATACGTGGGCAGATATCAGATTATGCAGCCTCTGATTAATTTCCATACATATATATGTGTATTTATATATAAAGATATGAAGCCTAAAAGAGATTATTATTCATGTCCACCTCGTCTTTACACGCACAAACATCACAAATAACGATGGAATACGTCATCCGGTTCACCTGAGAAAAATCAGTCAAACATGGAGCTGCAGTGATCCTGTGACTGCACTGACGTGTCTTTTGGCATCAAGTGTCCGCAAAAATGTTTCCTCGGGACAAACGTTGTTACCAACTGAGCCCCGCTGACACGACAACGACGAAACGTGAAACCGACCTCCGTGCACAACAGACCTTTGGAAACTAGAGAGATGATTTTGTGATGGGGAAAAAAATGGCGTATTGTATTGCGAGCGTAAAAACATCAACGATGCCGATCAGTCGAGTATTGCGTGGAAAGATAATGAGCTGGAGATATTGCTTGGAGTGACCAGAAGCTAAATGGGAGTAAATTCCAGGAGAACGCTGCCTGGGATTCAAGCCCGGCGAAATACCCTTGGGTCCTCCAGCGTCGCCCATTGTTGGTATGATCGACCCAAGCGCGCGTGGCAACTGATTGCGCCCTTGGTGGGCATGCCTGTTTTCAAAGTTGTTTTTTTTTTTTTTTTTTTCCATCCTTTCCACTCTTGAGCCCAGGTCCGTATTGTTTGCTTTTCAGGCACCACAAACAGTGTAATCATGTAGACGGGTGGTGGAAACGCAACCAAAGTTCTATTTTTCTGCCAAAAAAAAAGATCTGTAGTGTAAACCTGGCCGAAGTTACCATGCTGGATCTGAAGGAGAAAATAGGATCACTGCCGGACCGTAGAATCCGTGGAATCCGTAATCTATGACAGCGGCACATCGAGGTAAAACGTGACTCCATTCAGTTTGTAAACATCCAGAGAAGACGTCAAACCAAGTCCATTACATTTTCATAGGATTATCTCGGGCATAGGTGTCCAACTCTGGCCCGCAGTGTAATTATATTTGGCCCGAAAGCCATACCAAATGACTATTATAGCTTGCCTGTCAGTACTATAGCCTACAGCGCATCTACCGCTAATACTACAAATTCCAGAATACTCTGCTGGTGTTTAGGCGTGAAAATCACACTAGGACCCATAAAACAGGCTCTCTTCTGTTGACAGTAGTCATAGCGACCTTATGCTAATACTGGCACCATGCTAGCGATCGAGCTGGTGAAAAGAAAGGCAGAAAACAGGAGCTTTCTGGTCAGATGGGAGACAGAATATCTGTTTACATATGTAAAAGACAGACCTGTTTGTCTTGTATGTGGAGCCAATGTGGCTGGAACCAAGGAGTACAACATTAGACGACACTATGAAACTAATCACCAATATATTCTACAATATTAAGCTTTGCTTGTTACATATTCAGTTTTTAAGCAAAACTTGTTTGGATCCCTGTGAGAAGGTTCATCGTTATGTCTAGCGGAAGATTTTTTTTCAATAAATATCAATGTTGGCCCGTGACTTTGTCCCAGTTTTGAATTTTGCCCCACTGTGTTATTTGAGTTTGACACCCCTGATCTACGGGGGAAACTCCATTTACTACACAATGTCATAATGCGATTTCTCAGTGGGACCACAAACCAGATGCAATCAGACCGTATATTTATGATTGTCGTTGATCACTTATAAGGTACTTTAGAGCACAAAGAAAAGCAAATCATTTTCTAGAAAATCTGTCTGGCTGAATGAGTTCTTTAAAACAAGTCCATTACTTCAAGAAAACTCTGCAAGATTGGCTCAGGTGGCTCTGACAGCGGCCGCATCATGGATGTTGTTGGAGAAAATTACAGTTCATCATCACATCAGCGAGCAGCGAGCCACTGACCCAGGAGCGCCGGCACCTTGATTTGCAACACTATCTGGCCAACCTCGTGTCAGTCTGTGTCTGGAATTATCTTTTCTTCAGTTCTTACTTTGCCTCGGCCCCCCAGTTGTTGTGTTTTTTTTTTTTTTTACCTCTTTATATTCATGAGAGGAAGTCAAATGAATCAATTTCTTCGATTTTATTTTTTACTTCTCAAGTTGTGGGTGTCTGGCTTTGTTTGGATGCATTGCCACCTCCCACCACATTGGAAATTTGCGCCCTTTTGTCAAACAGGAGTGAAATTCAGAACTTTGAGGGAACAAACTGACTCGAGTGCAGGTGCGCTGGTTATACGTTTTACGACTTGAATTTGACCAACGCAATGCTAACAAAGTACGGCGAGATATTACTTTGTTATGGATGTGATTGTTTACAGGACTTGATTGTTTTTTTTTTATATGAAATATGTGGCCAATAAGCTGTAATAATTTCGTCCTTGAGTCCTAGGGGATATCTTCTCCAGATGTTCCTTGGATGCTTGGTTCATGAGAATATGGATCAAGTGTTTCTGAGATACTGCTTTGCAGAAATAACCAAAACCACACCAAAGACACGACTTCGGACGATATGCTAATATTTTCTAAGCGGTGGCCATCAGTCCGACGGTAATTGCAAATTTATTCAAGAGCGCAATACCTCAGCGGCGGCGGGGATGAGTTTGTGAATCATGATTAAGGAAGCTACCGTTTCTGGCTCCGTCTCCAGACGCAGCTGGCCGAGCTGACCGGTGGCGAACAATTGAATCAGCAAAAAAAGTGTTGCAATTTCTCCCAAAAAATCATCTGAAATATAATCAACTGATGATGGACTAATCCGACCTCTGATGCTATTTCTACTTCCTGTCTTGGTGGAGGAACCAAGGGGGAGAATTCAGATGGCTGTTGTCATCGGGGCAGGTCATTATCCAGATATGTGGTCCAAATAATCTCAGCATACTGTTAGAATGCCGGGTCAAAGTGCTCTCCGGGGTATTGAGCTGTTCTTCGCCGAGCGCGTGATGCTACACCCGCTCCAGAAGATCACACTTTAATGGAGCATAATGGAAACCTATTTGGTTGTCCCTGTGCTTTGGTGATGAATTGTTGACTTGTGTTTGCGTCCACCTGCTGTCAGCGGCGGGCCTCTGCCAGCTCGCCCGGGCTTTTCAAGAAACCGCTTGAGCTACCAGGAGGAAGCAGATGCTCAATGTCTCTATCAAATGCTGCAGAAATGTTTGGATATTCGTACATGAGGGCGAAAAGAGTGTTTTCTATCAGTTGGCCTGAAGATGCCTCCAAGGTTCGGCCTGATTCCGGGATCAGGGTGAAGAATCACTAGTTCTTTGGGCCCTGTAGGAACTTTCCGGAAACTAGGCTGTTGTTTTGTGTGTTGGGACAGCATAAGAACCACGAACCATGTCCTCATTTCCTAGAACCATTTCAGGGTCTTCTAACCTAGATGCTTGGTTGGTAGAACACATAACCCTCACCCATTACCAGACTTGTCTTGTGGACCTTGGAGCGCCATTTTAAAAAAAGTATTGTGGTCACCTGTCATCCGTTTTCTTGCAACCAAATGGATAGAATCTGCAGGAAATGGACCAGCGAAGAGGTCCAAGCTCTTCTGGCCTGCTATGCCATAGAAGGGTTCCCATTTTGTTCAAAATTAGTACAGAGTAAGATAACGGCAGGATTCTTCTCAGGCAGAAAAAAAAAAACCTAGTCTGTGGTTTTTTGTTGTCCGTCTTGTCCGTGTCGTTTGCCGCTTCTTCTCGGTGGTTTGTCTTTGAGTGCGGAGCTCAAAGTGCTCATCCCAGACTCTTGCGTAAGGGACCACGGTCCCTGACTGCCTGTGAGAACGCATCACTAAAATGTTCCCCCCCGGAGGAGACTACTTCCCAGAACGGAATCCGATAGCTCTTAGAGTTGTTCCGCCCGAAAGCGGCCAACACGAACAGAAACCAGTGTAACCTCCCCCTCAGCCAACAGCCGTGATCAGAGAACCCGCGGACATCTTTGCTTCCACGCTGGAGTAAAATACAGGAAGAAGAAAAAGCCGTGACCGAATACACGACCCTGGTAACTTCCCACAACCTCCGGGTTTACGGCCCATCCATTCGCAAGCTTTTAGTGCTTGCTATTAACTGGGGAAAAAAAATGAATCTACCCAGCCCTTACAGTTCCCTTGGATGACAGAAAAAGTATAAACAATGTAAAAATAAATAGATTGAGTGGAGCGGAAGAGTTATGTTTTGTTCGATGTCCCTGCAGAAGCCCTTTGCCAAGTGATAATGAGTGGCAGGTTAAAATGTTACAGAAGAGAGTCGTCGAGTTCCGGTGCGTCCTGGTTAACGCCCACATGCAGCCAAAGAATTTTCTCCCATGCCGCGCACCAACCTTGGCATTAGATGAGAACGCCGCTGAGAGCTCATTGACAAAATGTGAAACCGGCTTCCGCTCTTTAAAACGCTTATGTCGCCCTGCGGACGCTGGAGGGTTGCTGTCCGTGGGGGTGCAAACGTTTCAATCAGGAGTTCTTTCCAGCCATTATATTGGAAATCAGCCTTTTTTTTTCCCCCTCTCCATATCTGGTGTTGCCGTCAGCTTTTTCTCTCAACCGTCACTCATGGAAGGAAAAGCGTCGGAGGCTGAAAAGCCCCATCAACGTGTTTTTATCAAAGTGTGATTCATTTTTATGGTGGTGTTTCGAAGAAAGCCGTGTGTGCGTGTGTGTGTGTGTGTGTGTGTGTGTGTGTGTGTGTGTGTCTACCTGCATCCTTGGCCTTCAAAGAGAAGCTGTTCGAGGAAAAGGAGCAGGGGGCTTCACACTCGCTCTGGCCTTTTTTCAATCTCTGTCCCAGAAACGATTACGGGCTCTGAGCCCGTGAACACGGACTTCTGCCCGCTACACCCGGTTTCCTTGATTCGGGGTACAAGAGGAGGGCCGGGCGGTGCGGCGGGCGACAACACACCGCTCGGCAGAACGGCGTCATCAAATTTAGACTCGATGACAAAAGTGGTCAAGTGTGACGGAGAGAACGGCCAGCCAATACCATCTGTCCCCGAGTGCGGCGAGCCGTGACGGGCTAGTGGAGGGATCACATCTGATAACGTGACAGCTTCTGTGTGTGTGTATGTGTGTGTGGGAGAGAAATAGCCCGCTCCATCAGTTTTGAGGAACACGGTCATGGGACGCTGCTCGGCGTGACATTGAGTGATTGACACGGAGGCCTGGGGTTGGAGTGGGCCTATGGATTCTATATTAATATCCTGTAAAGACACAAATCTTAATTTTCTCCGTCTTCCTTCCACGTGTTTAAAACAGTCGACAGAATGACAGCGTGCGTCTCCTTGTGTGATTGACAGGTGGCTCGTCCAGGTTTTAAAAACCCCACCACTGCCATCTTCGCAAACCTTGTCTACAAGAGAAGCTGCATTTAAATTCAATTTGTTGAATCACAATTTATTTCCATACAGGCATATCAAGCACGCCTATGTGTGACCGTCGGTCTCTCAGGTGTTTACCGGGGAGGCTTCGTGTCCTGCAGGGCTTGGTTTCGCCGCACCGGCTCCCTTTTACGAGACGACGTGACTTGGGAAAAAGAATATGCCCAATAGTATAGAAGAGAACCAAGACCAGAAGTTTAAAAACACATCAGAACTCCGACAGGAAGTAATGAGAGTCTTTTTAAGTCAGGGAAATTACCGTTCCTGATTGGTCTGAAGCCTGAATTCCCCACTAGTGCTTAAAGAAGAACTTTTTCCCTTTTCTTTTTTTTTTTTTTTTTTTATCTCTCGGCTCCCTCCTTCCCCGCCGGTACTCTGGACGGGTCTGATTGAGGATGTGCGTGGACAGGTTAAGGATGTGGCCTCCCTAACGTTCAGGAAGTCAGCGGCAGATGCGAGATAGCGGCTGATGATTATTTCCTGATTAATTCGCCTCCAGTCAAAGTGCGTTGAACGGAGCGGGAGCGCCGAAGGAGGAGGAGGAGCTTTGTCACAGTCAGATGTGGAAGATACACCTACTTCTGATGCCCTCTGTACGTTGGCGTGGTTGTGACGCAATGCGCCCGCTGGAGGGCGGTGCAGGGTTCACTTCCGAGGTTACGCGTTCTGTTTCAGGCAATAACACTGCGCAACGCTGCCTGCCATGACTACTGGTTTTTAGCGCAGCGTTTGCTGCATCCACGGAACGTGCAAATGTTGAAATTAAATGAAGAATTTTTAGAATACAGCTGTAATTTCATGGCAGATAACTTTGTTGGTTCGGAACCATCAGAGGAGACCCTGTCAATCAATAGCGAGGGGTGTTAAAGAAAAGATAAGATAATGATACTTTATTGAGCGCTATAGTGGAAGTTCTTTTGTCACTGCAGTGAAATAATAAAAATGAATATGAATATGATTTAGATAAAAGAGACAATTGAAAGGACGAAGACAACAACAAGGATAAAAGTAAATAACAGAATGAGGACATGAGGTGTGAATGAGTGCGGTAGTGAGGTAGTGGTAGCACAGATGCACCTCCGGCCGGTCAGAGTTGTGTGCTGTCGGGACTTCTGATGGCTCTGGGCAAAAAGGAGTGTCTGAAGCGTCCGGTTCTGCACCGGGGGGGGGGGGCATTGGCCGAGCGAGCTGCCCATCAGCCACCACTCGTTGCGCAGGGGGTGGGAAGAATCGTCAAGGATAGCTCCCACCCTCCCCACTGCCACCGATTCGAGATTGTCCAAGTTCAGTCCAGCTTGTTGAGCCTATTGACCCTGCCAGTCCTGGCACCGCCCGACCAGCACATTATAGCGAAAATTTACTTTCGTTATAGTCAGTTAATCCCTAGCGGGAATCGAACCAGGAATGTTTGGTTCCGAGGACGATCGCTCTACCCTCTCTGCTCTGATAGAGGTTAGAGATGGAGGAGTTGGGTGTTGTGAGTTGGGTCTGCAGGTCGAAAAATCAGTCTGGACATCCGTCGTCATGACAAGGGAGCGTCCCCCTTTTTTAGCAACACTTCAAAAAAACAGCTTTTGTTTTTCTTTTTCTGTAACTTTTTTAAATAAATCCAGTGGATTCCTTTGAAATTTAACTCATTCAGAGCTGCAATGAATGTTTGTTTTTTCTAATTATCAGCCGAGCCCCTGATTGCTTAGTTTATAGATCAGCTGTTTGGGACCAATATAGAAAGGAAAGTAATTGCTGTGTCTGAAAACCCGAGGTGACTTTCCCAGATGTATTTTCTTCCGTCTGTTTGATGTAGCGTCTGTTGCGGACGAAGCAGTAACGTATACATCCCATAGTAGCTGATGGCCGGGGTTCTATTCAAACAAACCCGCAACTAATAACCTTTCACGGCTGAAACTGGAGGCCACTTCAAGTGCCGAGGAACAAAAGACCAATCATTGGCATTGACTGAACTGCTCCGCTCAAACACTTTTCACGGTTTATCCTCGGCTCTAACGAATGCATGTGTTATCTTTGACTTTCATTGCCAAGAAACCTCTATTTAATGAGTGTTTTTTTTTTTTCGCATTTTCAAAAAATATAATTAGTGTCTATAGTGGTGGGTCCACGAAGGCACGGCAGGAGCAATGAGAAAACGAGAAAAAAAACGTTGGTGCTTTCGGGCAGGAGGCGTCTTTGAAAGCGTGCAGTTGAAACATTTCGGCCAACATTTTCCGGATGACTGATAGATCTTTTCACCTTCACTTACCCCCTTCTGATCTCACCCTCTGCCGCCGAGACGCGCACGCTCCCAAACAAACCAATCGAGGTGTGTGTGACGCCGGTAATATTCCAGAGTGGAAGGCACGTCATCAACTAGAGGTCGGGTTCATGTAGGTTCTCAGTCATCCAGGTCCTGGTTAGTCATTGCCAAATCTCATCATGGCAGCTGAACTTTTTCTTCTTGAAGATGTTCCTCTTCTCATCCTGGTGTCCTCTTCAGCTCCACCAGACCACGAGGAGACCACATTCAACCTTGATCCTGCAAAACACTCTTTCACAAAACAAACCCTCTTGACTCGGATCGACGGCCAACTCCCCGACCCAAGACGTGACACATGGGCAACTCCCCACGGTCTATTCGAGAAGAAGCCGAAAAAACATCCAAGACTTGACAACAATTAAGCAAATCTTATAAACAGTTCAACGTTAAATCTGCTGACCGTCCTCTGTGTTCATTTCCTGCGTCATCCTGTTAATGTGATATAAACCGTGTTAACGCAGCCCCGCTTTCATCCAACTCCTGAGACGGATTCACTTGTTTCCATTGTCTCATGTTCCCCTGACGGTGCCATTCGGAGTCCTTGCAAAGAACTCCCCTACTAATGCAGGAAGTGGAAGGAGAAGTACTTCCTGCAGTGTGACATCTACTTCCTGCTGCTCTATCCTGCCAACTTGTGTTTTTTTTTTTTTATTCAAGCTTCCCATCTGGTGGCCGATATCTTGTTTAGAGAGTTGGTTCTGCCACCAGATTGCGTTGGAGCACAACCCTCTGCCGTGGGAGGAATTATGGGATGTGATTGTGTTATAATTTTAATCGAATTAATTGCGCATTTTAATTAATCTGGATTGATTTTGACAGCCCTTGTCATTTGTCCAGCTTTGAACAATCATAACACAGGAAATGTGTTGCTATTAGCCATGCAGAGCGTCATTTGTGAGTCTCTGCGGGTGCTGTCCGCCCCTGGGGGTCAGATCACGACAAAGCTCCTGAGGTCCAGAGATGACGCGGCTCCCCTCGAGAGAGAAAAGTTTGATTTCCATGGCAACCCCAGGCTCCCTGAAAAACAGAGCCAGCGCTCTCGCAACGGGAAGCGAGATATTCCACAGAACTCGCCTTGATCATGGCGCTGTGTTGAATCGCCGCGCATCACGCCGGCCCGCCGGGCGCCGCGGCCTCAAAGGTAAACGTGGCTTCCCATCCATCTTGTCGGAGCCTCCAGACGAGCCACTCTCTCGCTTCATTCCTGTGCTCGGGCACACACGCTCAGCAGGTCATAACTCGCTAACAAACTTGAAAAGAAAACGGCATAATATTGACTTAATGTCGCACTTACAGAGCTCAGCTGCGTCAATCTACTTTTTTCCACCCAGGTATCTGATTTCCACATTATTCGTCTTTCGATAACGGCTGTGAATTACTACGCAGGTGTACACATGGTGATTTGGGAGTCCAGGTGAGGCCAGACATGGTCATCAGCATTGATCTCTACGCGTCCGCAATCCTCGGCTTCAATTCCAAATGTATTTTTTATTTAAATTACTGACTGCCTCCACACTGCAGCGCTCGGATATTTTTATCCCTCGCTGCGGGAGGTTGCTATGGACATTTTGCATGTGCGGTCGCCATGCCAGCACGCCGGGGACGCCGGTTTCTGATGTCGACTTCAACCCGGTCTCGCTGTGCTCGTTGAGCGAGGCTCCGCGGACCCTCCCGTCAGAGTTCGCGATTAATCTCTGACCCCGTTTTAGTCGACGAACGCACACGCCCCCTCCGTGCACCCCGCCCAACCCACCTTCACGCTGTTGCCATAGAGAATGCTCAGAAGTTATTGTTTCAGCCCGACACATTGATTTCCCCTCAGACGTGTTTCTGTTTCGGCGCATTCTTTGAGTTAACGTTACGTATAAACAGAGACGGCGCGGCTCCCCCCGTCGCTTCCAACCCCCGCCGAGGCAGAGAGACGTTTGTGCCAGCAGAGAGTCGCCGATGCTCGGAAATGTCAAAGCCATCTGTGCCCACGCTGTGCATGCATCGTATGGAGAGCGAAGGCACGGGCCAGACGCTATGCGCTGTACATCGTGGAAGACAAACCCGATGCGAAGCAACAAAACGAAGGGAAATCTCAAAGGAAATAAATGAAAACAATAATTCTGTTCCGACTTTAACGGCTTCCGTTTTGTCTAAACGAATCATCCAAGCGTGTGGTATTTCAACAAAGGCTGTAAGTGCCGTCCCCGCCTGCGTTAGAAAGATGAGTCTCGTCATGGATTCAAAAGTGTTCTCGACAATGAGGGGGAGAATATTCCAGGGATTTTTGGGTGATCCTGCGGCAAGCAATACCGAGAGATGTATTCCAATGATGGAGGCAGGTGGATCAATGAGAGGTGCTTTCCACCGCCTGCTAAGCGCTGGGACGGATCGCTGTTTGCATCCTCGTCGCCGGGGACACCGTGCATTAACCGTGAAACATTGACTTCAGGACCCAATCATGGAGCAAAACCATTGCATTTGAAAATGTAACTAAATGTGTTGAGAATGAGTGTGAACAAGGAAAATCTCTTCCCCAGCTGCCATTTCATCCAGTGTTGGTAACTGGACTCGATCGATAAACTCATTATGGGCTTTTAGATTGCTCCCCGTCAGCTACTTTCTGGTTTGCCACCCTCCGGTGGCGGTCGGGGGAAGGCCGGCTTCGTGTTTCCTCACATTAATTGACCTCCGCCGATCGCACAGAACTCGCTCTCACTGTGAAACCTGCGATCGGATTTGGAAACACTGTTCTCAACGATAGCGAGATTTGACGAGGATTAACCCTGACCTGGCCAATGAAACGGACGACTCGAACGCAAAGCCCGTGACCCCCGGATTTACTGACATGAGCCTTTCTCTTGTATCCGTAGCGATCATGCTGCCAGCGGTCAGGAGGCCCGCGGTGTAAAGAACCCAACGGACGGCGGTAAAGTACAACCAATGATAGAATCTCACCGACAACAAGTTTACCGCTGGTGGGCTCAGACTCTCTATCCAGACCCCTGACCTGGTTGCAAAGAGCTGCTTCTGTTTAATTAATAGCCCGGAGAACGAAGCTTTTCATGGGGTCTTTTTTTCGGTACCTCCAGACTTCCCGTATCATTCTTGAGTTTCCTGTTGGGGCGAACCAACAGCTCCTTCCTGATTGGATCCCAGAGCAGGAAGGAAGCATTTATTATTCATTCGGACAAATTTTGTCATCAGCGATAAACACTCTAATATTTAGTCTCTTGCCCTCTGAGGCTTTCCTTTTCTTTCGACACACGTGAATCTGGCATTTTGGTCCAAAGCCTGGCTGGAGGATTTGAAGCTCCCTGCAAACCAGAAATCAGTGCTGAATCTTCTCCTGGATAAGAGGCAGCTCCCAGGCTGGGTGGGGTGCGCTCCAGGGTACGTTAACATCAGGATGAGCCGAGAAGAGATGGAGGAAGCTCAACCGGTACTTGAAAGCCAATGTTTGATTGGAAACTTTGGGAAGAATGGCACACACCAATGAGGCAGAACAACAGCTTCATGGAACCGCCATGGAAACCAGGAGAGAAGAAAGTTTCAGGAATAGTTTGATGATTCAGTCATTCATTAGAGATACAGCTTAACCTGCTCTCAGGGTCACGACAATAAGTCGACAGTCAATCGCAGGGCCACCGTTACAGACATACAACCATTCACCCTCATTCACAAGTCATACAAACATACAAATCACTTCTCGGGGCCATTTCAGGGCCTCCAATGAACCACCGGAGAAAGCCAGAACCCCGATGACTCACAGAATGGCCCCCTATCGGAATTGAACCAGGGACCGTCTTGCTAACCACTACACCTGGATCAGGACACTACAGTCCCCAATCCTCAGTTCTCAGACAGAGCGGCACAGTCGCTCACCTGGTCGCTCCAAGCCGCCTCTTCTCTTTTGATTTTTGACTTTCTCGTCTTGCAGCGGGTTACGGTTTTATCAGCAATTCCTGGACTTAGCAGGAGTAAGTGGAAATGAAAGCCTTCACACAGGAAGGAATGGAAGGAGTCATCTCCACCTTTATCCCAATGTTGAAATCTCTCTGACACACAGTTCAGAGAGACCCGGTAGGAATGCTAATCCTCTACCTGTTTTGACCGGCAGGAGAGGTTTGGGGTGCCCGGTATGCTTCCTTGCTCCCAAGCAGCAAAGCCGCTCAATTCAAGGCTCCTTTATATCAGGTACGTGTCAAATGTGCATGTATTTTCGTGCAAAAAAATAATAATTTATCAGAATGTTTTACCCTTTGGCAGCTGAGTTGTGGGATTCAGTCAGAGGACCCCCCCCCCCCCCCAATTGAAAACAGCCTCCGGGATTATATCTTCTTCTGGAAGTGTGTACATGCATATGCGTCACTTTTTTTTTTTTCCATGAGTAATTTTACTTTTCTTGTATCGGCCCCGGAATCATCTCCTCTTAGACACTCATTTGAAGGGAAACACTCGGTGGCCCCAGAACCTGTGTCTCCGGAGCCCTCAATACTGCCTCCTGTTAAATAGATGAATTCTAGATAATCCAACCCGGATGTGATGGATTGAATTCCCAATGATATTAACATTGCTAGTTGCTACATCTCTCACAGTCAAGGTCATGCATCTTTCTTCTCTTTCTACATTCCCTGGGCGGGGAACTCCATCTCCTGGAGGTGGTTGATCTTTGCTTTTCTGAGTCGTGTCTCAGGTTTTGTCAAACTTTTGAGTGTAGACCTTGTGAAATCCCGCCCATGGGGCAAAAAACCGCTCACAACATCCAACTTCACACCTTCAACCTCTCGCCTCAGATTCGTCCCCCTATCTGACACTCCTCTCACCTCCAGGACATTTCGAACAAGCTCCTCCTCCAAGACAACTCTTACTCCATTTTTCAACTGAAACTGAAACTCGCACTTCCACCTCACGACAAGAGGGTCCCTGGTTGGATTCCGACAGGTGACCTTCCTGTGTGGAGTCTCCATTATCTCCTCTTGTACGAGTGGGTTTCCTCCAGGCTTTAGGTCTCCACACCTATGTCATGGTGAGTGAATCACCATGACGCAGGTACTCCCCCATTGAGAGACACACACACACACGCACACGCACACACACACACACACACACACACACACACACACATACATACAGAGCACACGGAGATACGGACTGATGGAAAAACAATTGATATATTTCAGCAAATAAAGCATGGTGGAAATTAAATTGGGTCGTCATCTCCATTAGTTTCAGTTCAGAGGATGTGTTTGTGTGTGTGCGTGTGTGTGTGTGTGTGTGTGTGTGTAGGTATATGGAGGAGTTTATGGGATGCTGGCCTCTCTCCGGAACCGGGTGAGAGGTGATAACAGGAACGATACAATTACCAGGACTTTGACCTCAAGAACTTCCCACGCTGCAGATAAAACTATCCAGTGTTGTGAGCAGGCCTGGATTTAGCATTCAGCCAAATTTGATTCAATTTATATTCAGTGGTCCCTTAAGATACAAATTTTATTTGTGCCAGAAGTGGGTTTGTATGTTGATTTTTTTTTTTTTTGTATCTTAAAATAATTTTTCCCATTTAAAATAACAGAAAACAAAGTAATTTGTTCCACTCCCCCCCCTCCCAAAAAAGAGGATATTCATGTCGAAAACCCCTCAAAAATAAGGAAATTAATAACGTACGGGACATCAAAAAGAAAAATCATGGTTATTGTAAACTTCTAGTGTTGTAATATGAATCCTTACCTCAGACAGGGACGACTGTAAACGGCGGCAAGTGGTGACGAGGGAGCCAGAGAGGCTACGAACATAGACACTGAGCCAAAAACCCACACTTACAATCAATTTAACATTAAAACTTATGAAGATTATTAAATTAAGATTAACTTAACATTGCAATAAGGGATGCTGGAAGGTGTGAGGCGTTCCTCAAGGTGAGAGCAGCGAACAGCGCCAATTCAGAAGATGCGGCGGCGTTATGAAGTGTATTGGAGTTTGGGAGCGTATGGGAGTTCACTTGGCGCGTATCGCGCAAATTTTGATTTTCTCGCTCTCATTTCTGAATCATTACATTTTTTTTCGGATTTCAAGGATAATATTTGCCTGTATCACATCTTAAAAAAATCGTATATTAAGTGATTCGTATCTTAAGGGGTCACTGTATGTCACTTTATGAGTCCTGTTTTCTTTTTTATATCATCAATATGTGATGGAAGCAAACCAACCCCAAGATCAGGAATCCGCGTTACGTAAAAGAGAAATTGATGATTCTATAGGTTTCTTTACTGTGGTTGTATAACTATAATCCTGCTGTAAGCGAGGTGTCTTTAACCAGGTTAATACACGTATCTTTCTCGCAGCGACGGGCCCGCGCGTGGAGCCATTACCCGGCGTCTGGCCGGACCAGCTAGAAACGAGGTAAAGCCCGCGAGCGGTAATGATGTTCCAGCTTAACAAGGTCTGCACAAACAAGCATCCAGACATTGTTTCACGGCTGGTTTAATGAGCGCTGTCTGGGCAGGTTGGGAGTCTTCACAGCGACCATCGTCTCCCTGCAAAAATCCACTATCACTGTTTCTATTTTTGGGTGATGAATGTGTTGGATTTGCGTGATCAGGAAGTCACTGACTTCTGCGTTTTTTTGCATAATCTTGCAACCCGTTTAGGGGAAAGACCCAGTTTCCTGATTGGCTGCACTGAAGATGAACATGTGGTTCTTGTTTGCAATGTCGGATTTTAAAATCGTACTTGTAATTGCGGCGTGTGCTGCAATCTGTACTTGCTTCCGCCTCACAGCGAGAAAGTCCCTGTTTCGAGTCTCCATGTTCTCCCCGTGTCTTCTTAGGGTTCCTCTGGGTTCTCCGGGATCCTCCTACAGTCCAATGAGGCTCACTGGAGACCTTAAACTGCCCAGCAGTGTGAATTAGAGGATGAATGGTTGCATATCCAGCCCAGCGATCGACCAATGACAGCCCCCCGTAACCCTGAGAACAGGATCAGCATTATCGCTAATGAATGAATGAATACATATTCATCAGACAAATTATCAAATTGTGTGAAGGTTATAAATAAATTATAATCTCATTCTGTATATATATATATATTTTATTCCCATTCTGTGACATTAATTTTGTATATATTTTTATTGACGCCATTCTATGTGGAGGGATATATTTGTATCGGTGACCAGATATAGTTAATTCCTAAATTTTTACCTGTGTTTATTTAAGTCTATCTGTCTATCTGTCTGTCTGTCTGTCTGTCTGTCTGTCTGTCTGTCTGTCTGTCTGTCTGTCTGTCTGTCTGTCTGTCTGTCTATCTATCTATCTATCTATCTATCTATCTATCTATCTATCTATCTATCTATCTATCTATCTATCTATCTATCTATCTATCTATCTATCTATCTATCTATCCATCCATCCATCCATCCATCCACCTATCTCTCATCAATCCATCTATCTCTCTATGGAACCCCCAAAATTTATCTTTGCTTAATATTTTAGTTGGAGAAAAATCCTTCAATTTCTTCCTTTTGGTCTATGTTCATGATAGTGAATTGATGCTGTCAAACCACATTTGTTATGTGTGTGTGTGTGTGTGTGTGTGTGTGTGTGTGTGTGTGTGTGTGTGTGTGTGTGTGTGTGTGTGTGAGTGTGTGTGTGTGTGTGTGTGTGTGTGTGTGTGTGTGTGT
>CAAKHD010005233.1:155452-184761 GCA_901007705.1 Fistularia tabacaria | reverse complement strand
GTGTGTGTGTGTGTGTGTGTGTGTGTGTGTGTGTGTGTGTGTGAGTGAGTGTGTGTGTGTGTGTGTGTGTATGTGTTTGTGTGTGTGTGTGTGCGCGTGTTCTTCAGCAATTCATAGCCCCGTGTATCGTCGTGTAGATACAGTCTGGCCTTTGTGTGCTCAGTTTAATGTATGTCAGGGATCCATTTGCACCTCAGAGGCAACAGCGTGAGGCGCGGGGATGCTGGAAGGAAATGTAATGGCTGTGTAATGGCTTTGCACGTTGATGTCTGAGAAGCCGGATGTGGGAACGCCAATAATTCTGCAGGCTTTGAGGGTATTTATGCAATTTGAGGGAAGTTAGTATCATCAGAAACCGCCCTTGGG
Source organism: Fistularia tabacaria (assembly GCA_901007705.1). Classification (NCBI taxonomy): domain Eukaryota; kingdom Metazoa; phylum Chordata; class Actinopteri; order Syngnathiformes; family Fistulariidae; genus Fistularia; species Fistularia tabacaria. Next base: position 184,395 of record CAAKHD010005233.1, on the reverse strand, counting down.
GGGTTTCTGATGACGGATTTGAGATGTTTTTGTGAGTCAGATCTCCTCGCCGTTTCTCAGCCTTGTCTCATGGGCAGGTAGGAGGGTAACTGTGTTTTAAATGCACCATGCCAGCAGAATAAAGGGTCTTTTTTGGGGATGACTAAAAGTTAAGTTTATTTGAGACTTAACATCCATACAGGTGCCAGGTTGAAAAGTGCTCAAACGCACCGTGGCAACAACTGTGCCGTGAATTCCCTCCGGTGCTTATCGACGACTGTCACATCAGAATTATCCAATATCGTTCATTTCACCTTCAATCTAAGATTTCTCTACATATTTCTATGTTTTCTTCCCATGAAAATTTATTTTCTTTTTCCCTTTTCAAAATAATAATCAATCAAAGTGTTAAAGATGTAACCATGTTTGATAGTTGGGTTACAGTTATAAGACGTATAATTAAGTGTTCATTATATTCCTATACATGGAGAGGATGTGAATATAAGAAACATCATGCAACTCGATTCACTCCAATGTAATTTATCTAAAACTATTCAATGTAGCTCATCTATACATTCTGGTTTGTCCATCTTTCCCCGTTTAGATCAAGAACACAGAACCCTGACACTGACCGAAACCTGCAGGATTTCAGTTTAAACCCGCATGGAAATAAGTTGGTTCTTCACCCAACAGTTCTTTGTGGCACAAAAACAAAAAGCAAATGCAATTTTCTTTCTCACTTTGTAAAAAACGAAAAAAAAAAAACGAAAAAAAAAATCTTTTGAATTCTTGTTGAAATCCTCTTGTTGTGACAACTGGACTTATATTTCTTCACTTGAAGAAGTTTCCCCCCTTATCCCTGAGGCTTCTTCAGTTCTCAGTCATCCAGGTCATGGGGAATTCCTGTCGAAAACCTCTTGTCGTGGCAAGAGGATCTAATAACAATCGTCTTTTGCTGTTGTCTGGTGTGGTTCAGCCATGCTATTCTCGCTGCAGAGCTCTGCTAGCAGATTAGCCATCAAGCAAATATCTCAAGTACACTTAAAGTTTGTCACACTCTAGCCCGTTGCGCTCCTCTCATTAGTATTCATGTTAGAAATGCAGACGACGCAGGAGGAACTAAATCCCATCAGGAGATGCGTGGAGCCCGAGAAGCCGTTATGTGTTTTGAGATAGTTCCTGTCTCCTCGCCGTATGGTCAGAAGCCTCACCGGCGCCCTGCTAGTCAATTAGCCGTGAGTATGTTGAATTATTGAGATTAATTCTCCTGGAGCCAGAGGACTAAAGTCATTAAACAAAATTCCAAATAGGGAAAAGAAAAAAAAAAAACAGTTGCTGAAGGACTCGCCAAATGAGGAAAGTTGATATATTTAAATCATCACCAGACCGCAGCTGATAAATGATCAAGCAGAGTTATATATCAAGAATGATTGGTTTCTTTTTAATCAAGGCAGGAGAAAACTGACCCGCATCTGGCCTCCGTCAGAACGCTCTCAGAGAAACTCACTCGCCGGCCGTGACCTGCCGACCGTCGACATGGGGAGTGAGTGACATTGATCATCTGGTTACCATGGTGCCTGTCAGGAAGTGGGCAGGTAGGGTTTGTAAGCAGGGAAAAACACACAAGCCTTACGATGAGCAGATGATTGGGTCGGAGCATCTAGGAATCGCAGCTCCCAAGCTGGGCGTGGTGCGTTCGAGGGTACATGAACACCAGGAGGGGCCGTGAAGCGATGGAGGAAGGTCAACAAGTGCTGGTAAGCCAAGGTTTGATTTGGGAAGTACGGCATTTACCAACGAGGCAGTACAACAGCTTCCTGGAACAACATGGAAACCAGGAGAGAAGAAAGTTTCAGGAATAGTTTGATGATTCAGTCATTCATTAGGGATACAGCTTAACGTGCTCTTCGGGTCACGTGAATAAGTCACCAGTCGATCGCAGGGCCACCGATACAAACATACAACCATTCGCCCTCTCATTCACAAGTCATACAAACATACAACTCACTTCTCGGGGCCATTTCAGGGTCTCCAGTGAACCTCCGGAGAAAGCCAGAACCCCGAGGACACACAGAACGGCCCCCTGTCGGAATCGTACTAGGGACCTTCTTGCTAACCGCTGCGCCACGGTGCCGCCAGAGTTGGACAATGTGGTGGGGAAAGAAGCGTGAAACACCGAGACCCCACAGGGAGTGGATCTCTTTGCAAAAACTTTGTCTGGTCCGTCCGGTACTTCTCACAGACTCGCGGTCCACCTGTCGAGCTAAATGCTAAATCGTAACGTCACGGGTCACGGGTTTGAACGGCTCGGATCGGAGATGAAACGCAGAGAAGAAATCAACCAAGTCCACTCGACGCGGTAGGATTCATCAGGCGGCGACATGACCTGGACGACTCCACCGGTAACCGGCACGCCGTCTGACTTCCACGTCCTTCTCCAATCATGCTGTGATTACTAGCAGCTAAACATCATCTCAGACGAGCCGTCTCTCATCAGCCGATATATTTAAGAAGACAATGTGATGAAAATGGCTATTCAGTAGCCCAATAACCATTAACGCCATGTCACTAAATCACCTTGTCCCGTCTTGACTCTGGATAAATGGTTTCATTCTCTTGGTTGAGAGGGAATGTCATCACGACTGAAAACAACGTGTTCGTCGTAATGGCGAATTTAGAAGGGGATTATTACGGAATTCAATATTTCGCTCGCCGTCTCCCGGAGGTTCATCCCATTAAGTTGTCAGTCAGGGAAACACTAAGCCCTGAATATTCCCGCGCGTAATGAGGGGACTGAAATACCAGAACGGGCTCCTCTTTTCTGCACGAGTCCGCAGGAATTTTTTTTCCTGTTGTTTTCGAGGTGTGTGTGTGCGCGTGTGTGTGCGTGTGTGTGCCCTCATTAAGTGTGAAAGGCAGCAGTCCAGTGGTATCTAATCACTCATTAAGGTGATATTAAATGAGCAGGAATCCATGTCTGTCAGACTGAATGGCAAATGCTTAAAATGCGTCAGGCCGCCATCATTAAAAAAATGACCGTTTTTCTGAGAGACACGTCCTCATATCAGTGAAATTCTCCCGGCGGCTCCAAATCCATCTCAGCGCCACGTCTACGTGACGCCACAGTTCTTTGTAAAAGGAGAACCACTTCCTGTTTCTGCAATTAACTGGGAACAGATTATTCACTGTTAAATATGTGGAGACTGAAAAGCCAAATTCTGTGAAATGGCCTGACGTCAAACCAGGACAGGGAGAGACGTCAATGAATGCAAAAGAAAATGTTTTCGGCGGTTCATTACAATCCTGGCACATACCATCCGAGCGGCGGATGTTACAACGCTTGAATTGTAATTTCATTCATTAAAAAAAATGATCGGTGGTGCAGCGGTTTGTGAGAGCAGTTTCATATTGAAAGAAAACACTGTGGCGGCGCCGTGACCCGGATCCTAACGGGAGGAATTCATCCTCTGTAACATGAAGTTAAAACGTGGAAATGTTCTTCATTTGAAGAATGAATTGAAGTTTCCTCCCTACTTGTGCTCTAAAACCCATCGTCCTGCTCCTTCAGGAAAACTCATCTGAAGCCGGCGATCTTCCCTCCCTGACTTCCTGTTTGGCCGGAGGCCGCGTCCAGCGTGCGACGTTCACATGAAAGCCAACCCCGTCGGGATTCCTGCGAGGGGTCACATTTCAGCGGCGTGCCGGACGCTCAGTTTCTGGTAAGATATGCAGCAAATGATTAGCAGGGAAGACGTGAGAATGTGAGAGGGGGAAAACGGGTGGGGAGATGTTCAAATAAGGAAAGGTCTCAGCAGCGCGACGAAGGCTGCAGGAGCGAGACCAGGAATCAGCGGAAGGATGTTCACGCCGGAAGATGAGACATTCATCTGCAACTGTAACACAGAGTGAGCGGGCTGCACCAACTCTGTCCTCATGATTCATTTCTATATTTATTCTTACACACCACAGAATCTGAAAGGTGACAGTCCCATGGAAATGCCGCCGGGACGGTTCCCATAAAGACCAGACAGGATGCCAATACCAATTTTTTTGTAGTCTTCGGTCGTTCTCTGCACATTAGACATCTTTGTTTTTTTGATGACAACACATCAGTCCTCTTGCACTATCAGAGTCAAGGTCTAGGGCAAAGTTTTGCAGGCGGAACTTAAGACTAACAAGAAACCACAGCGACAGAGAACGGAAGACGGCGGCTGCGGAGGCGACACACACACTTTTCCGACGAGCTCGGGCCGCGACGACAACTGAACGAAGCGCAATAACCGAAGCTTCATAGACAGGCAATGGAGGCCATGACGACATCCGTCAGACGAACAGCCCGGATGTGAGTCTGATCGTATCCAAGCCGTGTCCAGATTGATTTAACAAAGACGAGACAGGCAAAACGCAGCGGTGGAAATGATTCAAATTAGATTGAAGAGGCGCGTCAGCAGGCTGGAGGTCTCTGGTCTGAGACTCGCCTTCGCTCCCAATCTAATCCCAAGTGATGGAATGGCGGTCGTTAGCTCGCAAAGTGAAGTTAGTTAAACATGGAGGACCGCACCGGCTCTTACCTCCGGGAGCAGGGCATCTATTATTTAACACCAAGCCTTCCCGAGACGTCAATCGGCGTAAATCGTCATTTACAACTGGATTGAATACGGCCGGTTAAATCTATAACATTCATTAAGCAGACGGATTGGGATCTTTGTTTTCACTTCTTTAAATGGACCAATCTTTGGGAAAAATCACACCCATATTATTTGAAGGGGAACAGAACGCAGATAGCTTTCCACCGCTGCTCCTCAGGGTCAAAATCCAACTCAAACCGCCTGAGAAGGTATGACGTGGTAAAGGAAAACAATAGGTGGCTCACGAACGTCATCCCCTAAATTTATGATCTTCTTTATGAGATACAACACACGACAACATAATAAGAGACAAGATTCAGTCAATGTTTTTTAATAACATAGCAAATAAAGTAGTCCAGTAATACCTTGACTTGTGACTGAGCCTGTAACTCAATTTGCTCGTAAATCAAATTAATTTTCCCCATTAAAATTAGTTGAAACGCTATTAATCAGTTCCAGCCCCCAGGTTCGGTTGCGTTTTTGAATAAGAAAAATGTACCTTATAAATAGCAAATAAGTTATAAACAATAATGCAAAATAAAAGAGAATGTAAAGAAATAAACTGGTTTTATTAAGTGTATTTACCATGAATATCAGACAAAGATGGTGGAACAGATGGGCAGACGGGCCAAGAGACGTTTTTTACTTGGTGCTCAATCACTTCACTGACTGGCTACACACTTAATGCTACAATGTGTTGCTAAATGTATAGTGCACACTTTGCTACACTTTATAGCTTAACTTAATTTAGTGACAGAACAAATGCCGGCCCTCAAACTGTCCCCGACCAGCTTTGAATGAGTCTTCAGATGCCTTTTCTGTTGATGTCCCTATTGCACCAAATCCCCTGTGTTTCACCACCACCAACTTCTCCATCTCTTCATGGAAAAGTCCACGACACTCACCTCCCACTTATGTTTTTCCATGATTTTCGCCGGGCTACCTATTGACGGGCGGCGCATCCGACTGTTTTTAAACCTCACTTCACGGACGTCTCAACCATGCCGGAGTCAAATGCATCACAAAAAAAATTAATCGACTGAGTGATGGCTCGTACCTGGGAAAGTCGATGCCCTCATTCCATCCCAAAAAATGCCATTGTGTCCAAACCTGCTGAATGCCAACATTTGCCATTCCAGTTTATATCACAAAATGATACTGAGCCTTGTACCTGTCAGACATCCCATATAATGCCCATTAGTTCATCACATTTAAACTTCCCCCAGCGTCGTAGAACTTATATTTCAATGAACGTTGATAATCAGGTCAATCTGTACAGTGAAATAGGTTGTTCTAGGAACTGTCCTGCTTGAAGTTGGTTCCAGGAACTGGCCTCGTCCAGGGGAACTTTTTAGTTTTGGATCCCCGCAGGTCATTAGCTAACTCCAGACTAATTTCGGCCAAAATGCTGATGTTCTTCTGCCCTGGAAAAACCCTCTGTGGCGTAGCGGGCCAGTCGTCGCACCATTTCTCGCAGGTTCTGTCCATTTCGTCAAAAGAAAACAGCTAGCCAGTGACCACAGTGGTTTTTAAAAATGGCGCCCGCAGTCCCCAAACAGTTTCCATGAATGTCCGTGGCTTATGAGTTCCACCAACCAGCACCTACAATCCAATGGAAGCATAAAAAGACCTTGCCTCGGAGTAGGAGCTCAAATGGTTCTAGGAACTGAGGTCCAACGGCCCAGTTCCTGAGAAGGTTCTTGGTTCTGCCAAAGGTTCGTACAGTGCTCTAGAAGAAGTATTATGGGAATTGGATTTCTTTAAAAATCAAATTCCAGATTAGGTTTTGCTGCCTCACAGATGCTGATGATATCTAAAGATTCCTTTGTTCCTGATGAATGAATCCAGAATTCTCTGGAAATCGGTGAACGTATGTCTGTGATGCTGCGAGAACCCAGCACATGATATGGTCTGTCCAAAGGGCCCAGTTCTCCATCTTGCGTTAAATTGTAACCTAAATCCTGGCAAATCCAGCTCTCCCAGGCCTCCCAAAGGAGGTGTTAATTATTCCCAGTTTTTAAATCTTTAATATTTCACAGAAGTGAAGCGAGGCCTTCCCCTTAATCCAGCGGCATCCGTGAAAAAACCCTGTTAAAGCAAAAATCGCTTCCTTTGGGGGTGTCGCCGGTCTCCTGGCAGCTGACGAAGCTCTCTTCCGCTCCCGAGAGTGACATCATCTCGCCTCCCATTCGCAACGCCTCGACAACCTAACAACACTTACACGCCGTCTCATCCTCCGACGCGGGGTTGACGGCAGATGGTCAATTATTGATATTAATCAAGCAAAGTTTTTTGGGTGGGAGAGAAACTGCATGCAGGAAATGATGGATTCGGCTCCGTTCGCGACTTTAAACTTTCTCATTAAAGGTGTTCAGGGGTTCGATAGCACCGGGAGCTGAAATAGTCAGATCAATACGACTGTAATTCTTTGTCAGGCCGGCCCCGGTGCCAGGAGGACACCCAGGGCTTCTTTCCCCGCTCTGTTATTATGAGTAATTGTCTGCTCTGGTATGAAAGAGGGCCATCCTTCTCCATAAGCAAAGTGAGAATCTTTGTTTTTCAGAGGTTTGCCGTTTCCTTTCAAGATTTCTCAACTTTCTCAACGCTGCTGTGACAAAAGAATTTCCCCTATGGGGATCAATAAAGTATTATCTTATCTTGTACCGGGAGGCAGTGTTGCATGGTATGCTCAAGTGCGACCAGCAAGAAGAAGACAACATAGCATCCCAAGGACCAGAGAAGACAATCTCCATCCATACGTCACTGTGCTTTTGTTGGCCGCACAGACCTGCCTCTTGTCGGAGCAGAACTCGGAACTTGGAAGGGAGCTCGGACCCGTGCGCCGTCCTCTAGTGGCTGCATGCTGCACAACCTTGGCAATTTAACATCTGTTTGTTCGTACAATGGAACCTTGACTTCCCAGTGCATCAACTTATGAGTTTTAGGAGATACGAGCCTCCGTCGGTTTTTTGACTATGAGACACAAGCCGAGAGCAAGCGGGATGAGCGCTTGAGACCGATTTGCCGCCGCTGTCCGTAAAGTGGCATTTAAAAAACGTCGGACGCGCCGCCCACCACTGGGTAGCCTAGCGAGAGTCACTGAAAAACATGAGCGAGGCGTGCGTGTTGTCACCTTGTCCGTGAAGAGATGGAGAAGTTTTCGATGAGATGCCGTGACGGAGAGCGTCGTCTGTGAGAAGGTGGGAGACATTTACAGGGATTTGGTGCAGCAGACGGCGGCGACGTTAATGGACGAGACATCGGAGGAGTCACTCACTGATCATCCGAGGACAAACACCGAAACAAACCGAAAGAAGCACAAACTAACATCTGAAATAACTAAAAGTCACAAAAGTAAATGTGAGCTCCGTTCCAGGCTGAGGTGTGTGTTCCGCCCACAGATAGCTGTGCAAACACACACACAATCCAGACTCATTAGAAATAGCTGTAGAGCTTTGTCAAAGATCAGTATCAAAGTCCCGTCCTTCCTCCCGCCCCCTCTCGCTCTCAGGTTCTGCTCGTCTCGGACGCCGATGCTTATTAAAATTCCCCCTGCTACGTCCAAAAGCGTCTGAAGGAGTGCAGGGAAGCCAACAGCCTGCGACGCAGCAGGTGGACGGGCAGTCGTCCGGTGACGAAGGCTCGTCTTGAGCAGGAAAATAACTCGTGGCTGCAAAGACCATTACTCAACAATGGTCTGATCTCTTGATGATTTCCATGGATAATCCGTTTTTAAATCGTCCAGTTTTGCTTTTCCGAAGGTCCGAAACGATGGCCTTGGTCACTCACATCCCCAAGACATTATTAAATTAAAAAGGGATTTGTTCGAAATTTGGCAATGAAATCACTTCCCTGTCGTTTTGCGTTCTTTGCAGCGTGCTTGACCTTCTGCCGAGGCCTTGCGTTGCTTAAGTGCAGCTTCTCCAAGTGGAGGTCAGGGGGCCGGTCTGTTCTCGGGGTCCCCCGCGCACACCTCATATGCAAAGCAAGGGTGGGTGACATTGTGATATTACGGCAACTCAACAGCTCTGTGATGATCACAATTACGCAACAGTTCGTTGCACTTCGGCTCAAAAATTGCACGTCTCTGTCTCCGTTTGTACGACATGGCGGTCCGAGGGGAAAAAAGAAATCCCTCTGAGGACCTAGGTTGCGCCATCTGGCTCTCAGATCGTCTCGGTTTTGCAACGCCCGAGAGGAGGGCGGCGGGGGAGGAGGGCCGGAGTTGATTTGCGAAGAAGTGTGCGATACGGCCACTCTGGTGGGGAAAGTCCGGGCAGAGAGAAAAATTCTCCGTTGCTTGAAAGCATGGAAGTACCGAGTGAATGGCTGAATGTTTATCTCGGCCAATATTACGAGCTGTGTTTGGAGCCCAGGGTCTTAAACGTCCCTGTTTCCACTGGATACGGACTCCATCTGCCGCCTTTGCTCCTGGCATATTATTCCCATTTGTAGCATCTTATTGAATATCTGTCTCTGGAGTCTCTTACGGACAGCGAGCTGGTGGTTTCGTCTGAAATGAGCCGCGCTCCGAAGAGCACTCCCGTGGGGAATTTGGGCAAAGTCAAAAGCGCTTGGTACGCAGTAGAACACGCCCAGTGATGCAGGGAAGAGCACAGGTGGGTTCGCAAATTCTATGACGCGGCACAAATCAGAAAGGATAAGCGCCGCGGCAGGGTCGGAACCAGCAACACATCCCGTTTGGCCGCCTGCAATTGGCCTGATGTCATTACCTGAGTGAAGCGTCATTCATCAGATCTTAGAGCCAGCACCTTAAACGCAGCTGCGTTGTTTATTTTTTCAGACATTGCGAGGGCTGGAAAGACCGGGTTTCTAATTCCATCTCATTTCCTGTCCTAAAACAGGAACCCCGAAATCTCCCTAGAAGGGGGCTTCCTTTAGAATTCATGAGCTGTTTCCAGTAAAAAGCCTGACAAAAGCACGTTGAATCATTTAAGAGCTGTGTGCTTCGGAGCAAACGTGAATGTTAAGATGCGTGAATAAAGTGACCGCTTCAAAAAAAAAATGCCACTAATATAGTATGTCAAATGTAGAACAGCCACCAAACATAACCAAAAATGACAAAATGGGCAAAAATGATGTACGTTTAATTCCTAGGAATCATCGTAGTCCGCAATATTCCTAGTGAGTCAGCTGACTTGGTTCAGTGAGCCGGTTCACCCGAATCATCTGATTCAATTGTGTTTTGAGTGACACCGCTGACTCGAGTCAGTGAACTGATTCAAATGAATCATCCGAGTCCGAGGTTTTTCTGGTGAATCCGCTGCCCTTTGTACTCAGCAGCAGCCAACCACAGGCCTCCTAGGATCCACTTCACAGGAGATCTGATTCCTTGATTTGTGATTCGGTGCGAAGATTTGAATCTTTAACCTTGGTGATTCAGGAACGACAAAAGAAACTAAATATTTGCCGCATTTGCTCAGAGGATTGAGAAAAGCAACAAGTGAAAGTGAAATTACTTAGGAATCGTTTCTGAATCTTTACTTTCATGCTTTTAGACACTAAAACATTTTCACCGACATGGATGACATCTTTGGTGGTGCTGCAAGAACCGTACGAAAAATGGCATCTTTTCGTTTTCCGTTCAGTCTTCAGTCTCCTGTCATTTTGTTCTCCGCATGACCTTCTCTCGATGCCTGGAGTGTCTGGAACACTTCCAACGGCACAACTTCTCTCTTTTGCTCTGCCTGCTGTAAAATTACTAAACCACAAAGTGCCAATGTAGCGAATCCCCCAATATGGTTGTCTCTTCTTCAGCAGCCATTAGCACTTTGGCTGATTTGGCCCCCGTGGAACCACTCGTAAAGGTACATGACCTCCTTTTCCAGCTACTTTCCAGTCAGTGTCTCCTGCCAGACCTCCTGATGGAAGTGACCGTACTGGATTGTCATGTTATCATCAGGTAACCGGGCCAAAATAGCACAATTAACTAAGTTATATCTTCGTGATTGTTCTGTGGTTCACATGAATATAATCCCATTGAAAGATGGAAATATAATGCGCAGGTGAACGGGAAAGGAACCAAACCTTCACCGGTTCATGGATGTGAAGCTTTGCACTCCTTTTTGTTACAAAACTTGTCAAATCAATTGTTTTCTTTCTCCCCGGAGAGATGCTGCTTGAAAAAGAGGGTCCGACTAGTTTGTTTTTTCTTGGCAGAGAGTGAAAATGATCAAGGCTGGTCTGAGTTCGGACAGCAACGCGTCTCTCCTGGCAAACTAAATCCCCCGCTGCGCTCGGGGAATGCAGCTTACTGAGTCATGAGCTCAGGAGGACGGACGTTTATGCTTTCAGCTGAGGTCTAATTACGGCTGTTGCCGCAAATCCAAACAGTCAGAAAAGAAGCTAAAAAGAAAAAAGTACCAAAAATGTTACAGCTCAGTTATCTGCTCTCTAATCTAAGTCAGAAACTTGAACCTGGGATTGACAAAGCTTATAAGTTCTTGCCTATAAACAACAATATTAAACATTGAATGCAAGAAAAATCTGTTGCAGTTATTTCCTATGTCCTATAAGCAACACTTTCTCATCCCAGTGTGTCAACCGCCTGACGAATGGTGAAGCTTCCCTCGGTGTCACACACCGACGCGCTGGACCCAGAGAAGCGTCTGATTTTTTTTTCTCATTTTTCGACCCCACATTCCCATGCGTCACATACCGGTGCATTAGGCACCCCTCATTTCTAGTTTAGAACACAAACACGTGCAAAATACTAACTCCGCATTTATTTTCGTTAGCTCTGGAGAGAAATACAAGTGTTGATGCAGACATGACGCTCCGGGTCTGTGAAAAAATGAAGAGAAAGGGGTTCTCATGCGTCGGTATGTGACGCGAAATGAAGCCTTTAACATTCGACAGGCGGTTGACGCATTTGAGGATGGGTTGCTATAAGCAGCTCTCCCTGAGTAATTTCCTGAGTAATTCCTCGCGTATTCTCTCCCATATCCTGCCCACCAGTCCACACTTCTTTTTTTTTTTAACTTAATTCTTATTTTGTTTGGTTTTGCGGCCACGGGATCAGTTCTCCGCTTTTTGCAAATGATGTGGTCCTGTTGGCTCCGACTGGCCATGATCTCCAGGTCTCGCTGGAGCGGTTCGCAGCCGAATGTGAAGCGGCCGGGATGAGGATCAGCACCTCCAAATCCGAGACCATGGTGCTCAACCGGAAACGGGTGGAGTGCCCACTCCGGGTCGGGGAAGAGGTCCTGCCACAAGTGGAGGAGTTCAAGTATCTCGGGGTCTTGTTCACAAGTGAGGGAAGGATGGAGCGGCAGATGGACAGGCGGATCGGTGCAGCGTCTGCAGTGATGCGGACTCTGTACCGGTCTGTCGTGATGAAGAGGAAGCTGAGCCGTAAGGCGAAGCTCTCAATTTACCAGTCGATCTACGTTCCTACCCTCACCTATGGTCACGAGCCTGGTAGAGACCGAAAGAACGAGATCACAGATACAAGCGGTCGAAATGAGTTTTCTCCGCAGGGCGGCCGGACTCTCCCTTCGAGATAGGGTGAGGAGTTCGGCCGTCCGGGAGGAACTCGGAGTAGAGCCGCTGCTCCTCCGCATAGAGAGGAGTCAGATGAGGTGGCTCGGGCCTCTGGTCAGGATGCCTCCTGGACGCCTCCCGGGGGGAGGTATCCCGGGCATGTCCATCTGGGAGGAGGCCACGGGGGAAGACCCAGGACACGCTGAAGAGACTATGTCTCCAGGCTGGCCTGGGAACGCCTTGGGGTCCCTGACACCTGTCATGTCATGAAGACATGACAGGTGTCCATTGTTAAGTAAGAATAGGCTTTCTGTTTTTTTCTTCTTCGTTATGTATTTTCTGACTGGTGCGGCTTATACTCCGGAGGGACTTCTGGTCGGGAAAATACAGTACTCTGCCTCCTACCTGAGGAGGAACTCAGAATTCGGTGAACTGTGCGCTGCCCTCTAGTGGATGTATTGCGTAACAGCCATGGCGACATAAAGCACAACATGGGAAGCATGTGAGCAGGGACGTCTGACAACGTTCGAAATATTTGTTCCATTCTGGTCGAAATCCTTTCGTGACAACTGGACTTCAGTTTCCTCTCTAAGCTGCCCCGCACACTGCCTGTTCAGCCTCCTGCCTTCAGGGAGAGGGTACCAGACTCCAGGCCCGCTCCACCGCACTCACTCCCTACCCCCCACCCCAAGAGGCTGAACTCTCTCTCTCTTCATTCTTCACCCCCACCTCCCCCCCGATCTGCTCCCCGGCTCCCTGGATGCCAAACTCTCCCCCACCCTCTACTGGGCTCTGATAATATATCGAAACGTTATGACTTTTTTTTTTTTTTCGCACAACTGCTACTTTGCTCAGAGAAAACATTCTAGCAGTTCTTAGCTTCATCTAGCTTCTAGCCCGCGATTAGCTGCTTGGTTTTTGCACGACTGCTACTTCGTGCAGAAAAAATCATCATGCTGCTATTGCACAATATACTATTATGGTTATACTTACTGACCTTTGCTAAAGTATCAGTCTGTATCTGCGTGCACTTTCATACCTCATAGTTTAATGTTTACTGTTTAATGTAACAGTGCGTTTTACTGTGAATTTGCACTCTATTACTATTATTTTGTTAATTTCATGTTATCGTGGGATTGTGAGAAACGGCTTCTCGATTCCTCTGTGTGTCCAGTACATGCGGAGAAATTGACAATCAACCTGAGTTTGACGACTTTGACTTTGCAGGCGTTTGAGCTCTCATCCAAAAGGCTTCATAAACATACAACATTGTTTACGTACATAACATGAGCTCAAATGAGCCTTTAAAGTGAGGAACTATGTCAGTTCGGCCATCGGAAAATATCATTAAAAAAAATCTGATTGAAAGTGGACTTTGTGAAGAAACTTTTATCTCTAGCCTGCACTCTGGGATGCCTCGGGGTGTCAGAGGGGCTGCGCGGATAAATCTGCTTTGCTTTCGCTTCGTGGTTCCCCTGGAACAGTCAGATGGTTGCGCATCTCCGAGGCAACCCTTGAGACGAGATAGGCTTCATCAGTCACTTACTGCTCCTGAGCTAAGCGCGGAATAACAAGATGATCTATTCGAAAAAGAACATGAAGTAAAATAAAATAACTACTTAAAGCCTCCGAAGCCCCCCTGATAGAGGACAGTGAATTTTGAATGAGTCATACACACCCCAGAGAGTCATTTTGAAAATCATTTCCCATCCAATAACTCCTAAAAATAATTAACAAACATCTGTGGAGACGCTTTATAGTCCCATCAGACGCGCAATGTCGAAGTGTTTTATCGGCCGATCTGTGTTGGAGTGTGTTAAGATAAGATAAAAATGCCCTTTATCGCCATTATACTGAATATACAACGAGATTGGAGAGCCTCTTTAAGTGCAAACAGTTAGTGATACTAGTAGACTAATGGATAAAAGTTATATTCCAACAAGACAGTAACTGACTCCAGACAAGTCAGTCCAAATGGACTCTGTAGACCAATGATGTGTGTTGAGGTTCATGGCTGGTGAGGCACCGACTTCATCACAATCAGAATCAGTGGCTCTTTGCAGCCGTGATATGATCGCTCAGCACAAGAAACTAGTAGCACACATACAGCTGTTGACAAAAAAAACACTGTGGAAATGTAGTTCATATAGCAAAAGTGTTTGTACATTTTAATAGTGACATACAGAGAGACAGCAATACGGTCTTATAACAGAGCATACCAGCAGTCAGCCGTCATTGCGCAATCTGCGTTGAGGCTCAACAGCCCGTGGCCTCACCGCACATCTCTTCTCAGTATTCAGCAATTTTGAATAAAAAAACAATCTAAAACCGGTGAAGTTAAATGTTTTTTTTTCTTCCAAGATTGGCAAGTGAGGCACAGCCTCTCCTGCCTCCCCTGACTGTATGTCACAGCTGTAGACAGTGTCGATAAAAATTAAGAACCTAAAAAATTTAAAAAGTATTGCACAGGATGTAAACAAGTATTGCACTGAATATTGGCATGATTACTCTGTTAAAGGTGAGATTGTGACGGTCACAGACAGACCGAACAGGTACCTGCCTTGGTGGCCGCAAGTCAGCCCTTGTTCAAGGACGCTCACGCAGACGGCGTACACGCACACGCACGCCGACAGGGGACTTGCGTGCAGGACTGCAGAGCGGTCTCCTGGGATATAATATTTATTGTAGCACCGCAGAGGTTAGCACTTCTGCCTCACAACAAGAAGGTTCCTGGTGCGATTCTGACAGGGCATCTGTGTGGAGTCGCCATGTTACCCCCGTGTCTGCGTGGGTTTCTTCTGGGTTCTCCAGGTTCCTCCCGCCATCCTAAAACATGCAGGAGGTTCATTAGAGACCCTAAATTGCCCAAATGTGTGATGAGTGAGTGAACGCTTGTATGACGTGTGAATGAGAGGCTGAATAGCTTTATCTCTCTATATGTGGCCCTGTGATTGGCTGATTCAGAGTCCGGTGACAGCTGGGATCAGTTCCAGAACCCCCGTGACCCTGAGTGCAGAAAAAATGTATAGATAATGAATACGTGAATGGAATTGTGGTTTATATTCTTGCGCAGAAAAAGTTACAATTAAAGCCAGGGGTTCTTGTTTGTCGCACTGTCATGATAAGAGGTTTCATCCATCCTTTTACAAGGAGTTTGTTATTTTGTGATAACAGTAGTAGTTATGTTTTCTCCATTTTACTTCTCTCACACTCTCAAACACTTCGACTTCTGCTCTCCGCTCGCCGTCACAGTCACCGTCAATCACCATCAATCAACATTAATCAATGTCATTGTCGCCGCGGTTACAGATGCTGCAATCAGTAATCCAGAACCTGCAGCTCCAGGGGGTGGAGAGAGTGGGAGAGGAGAGGAGAGGACAGGAGGGGTATATCCACTTATTGTCGACACTGAAACTGAATACATTGGTTTTTGCCGCTATTTTGATGTAGAATACATCCATATTATTATCATATGATTACTCTTTCAATCATTATTTATAGTTTGTCCACAAGTTTATTTTTTGCTCTTTAAATCGACATGAATGACCCTAAAGCCCGATCTGGAGTCTGGCTTGAAAAACTTTCAAGACTTAATGCGACCTGAGAAGCAAAGGGTATAATCTCAGTATGGTAAAGAGAAAGAACCAGCCATTGCCAAAGCTGGTCACAACTTTCAGAACCCTCAGCCGAGCTGAAACTGGAGGAGAAGGTTTACAGAAATCACAGCAAGAGGAAGTTAAGCTGTCCAAATGACAGCGGGGGGGCTGTCAGATTGACGCAGGCGCTTCGATGGTCGGTTGACCAAAAACACACCGCAAATAGAATAACAGTCGGGGGGGTGGGGGGGGGGGGTGACACTTCGGCGACAGAAGGAAACACCCCGGGAAGAAATAGACAGTCACATGTCGCGGGGAAGCTGGAGCCCATCCCAACTGTCATTGGGCGAGAGGCGGGGTTCGCCCTGGACCCGTCGCCAGACGACCACTGAGACACATAAAGAAACATACAACCATTCGCTCTCTCATTCACAAGTCAATTAGAGCAGTGGTCCCCAACTCCTGGACCCGAGGGGGTTGGGGTCCACTGCTAGCAAAAACTAGCAAAATGAACAAAAACAAAAGTCTTTGGAAAGTTTCTTTGTGCAGGATAAAAGAGCCAGTGAGGAGACAGAAAGAAGAACCCACGACTTCAAAGAAAAACAAAGCTGCATTTAACAGCCAATACCAGGAGTCCTACTTGAAATATGGATTTATTGCAGCAGGTTGTTCCCACGCATAGAGTCTGCTCTGCATAAAATGGGGCAACCGGCTCTCTAATGAGGCGATGAAGTCTTCAAAACTGCTTCGCCACTTTGAGACGAAGCACTCTGCATTCCGCCATTGTCACGAGGACGCTATGATACAAAGTGGATATTTGGGAAATACCAGTTTTTATGCCGGTTGTATCATTTTGTTTTGCTGTATATATCCGCCACACCTTAAAGGCCGGTCCGTGAAAATAATGTCTGACATTGAACCGGTCCATGGCGCTAAAAATGATTGGGATCGCTGGTATACAGACTTCATATAAGAGCTGCATTAAGATGAGAACTGCAAAGTAGCATGATAACAAATGAAATGAATATCCTGCATCTCATCCCTGGCGGTTAAATTCCATTTAACTTATTTTCTAGATGCATTTCAGGCAGATCTTGGTGCCGCGACGATCCAGTTGTGAGACTTTTTTAAGTTTGACTTCGAGATTCTCAACAACAGAATCGATCTGGAGATTACAAATTGAATGGAAACCCCATCCGTCCGTCCGAAAAGGCGTCGACCACTTCCACACAAGCAACAGATCCGTCCCCGGTCCTGGATTCCTGCTCGGTGGCGTCATTGTTCCACTCGTCAGTGGAAACGCAAGCTTCACACTCGCCTGAAAATGTCAACATAACCCAGTATAATGACTTGACGTGTCAAGTGTAAGCCAGGCGGTGCTGACGTTACCATGGAAATGATTCCACTGTCTTCACTATCCTGAGGCCAATCGAGTAAGTACAGAAAAATCTCTTGTATTAATTGTACTGTGTTCCCTGAATGGTAAAGATAGAGAAAGTTAGCCTAGCCTGCAGGTGATTAAGCAATTACTCCACCGATAAAGGTCATTTGGCAGCTTTAAGCAAAGGGAATTGGTATCATCACGTCCCATAATGTCTCAGACGTCCGTCGGCCCTTTCTTATTAACTGTCACAGAGGTGGCATTACTGGATGCCCGGCCGGCCAATGAGCACGACGGCTAAGCTAGACTTAGGCTAAGCAAATGAATATGGCTGGTTTTGAACCGCAAACCTTCTACCAGACACAACCAGGCCGGGTATGTGTTTGATGAGAAAAGGTTAAGTGAGCTTTCCAGTTGGGATTTTATTCTTTACACCCCCCCCGGTGTGGGTGAGGTGAAGCTGAATTATGCTACTCCAGCAATCAAAGGGAGAAGAGAGGTTTTTAAAGGGCCTCGAAATATGGACTCGATGGCGGCCGCCGACCCTTTTGTTCTGTCGTGGAGTGGCTGAGGCCCATTTTTAGCACCCCTTTAGGGAACTGACCGAAAAAGACGTGGACGCCGGACAACGGACACAGCCAACCTGTACGCGGTCATTGTATGAGGTTGTCTTCAACTCCTAACCCACCGCTCGCTCTTATCATTCCCGCCCAAGCCATCTTTCCCGTTGGCTTGGCTGACGCAGCCGGAGCCGTTATCTTGTCAAACATGCAAATGCAAACATCAAGGCTTCTTTGGACATGCTAATGAGGGTGTCCAGGGATAAACCGGCTCTTAATGCCTGTTTCCAGACACGAGCAATCTGTTGAGACTGGACAGCTACGCTATAAAAAACAGCTTGCAGATGAAGTCTCTTATTTCTATTTCCCTTCCAAAGGATTTCCTTGAAATAGTATTCAATTCTCATTTCTTGACAAGCAGCTTAAATGGCAGACACTGTGGTTATACTTTTATTCTGTTTTAAAGTGGTAATTTCTTCCATTTGTTTGAGATAAAGTTATTTATTAGACTCCAAATAACACCCCAGCTGCCTAATGACGCTTTCCACAGAGCAGGTCTGGACCACGCTCTTGAAGATCTGCAGAAACATGTCTGTGGAGGTTCTCAGTCATTCAGGTCAAAGTGAATTCATGTCGAAATCTTCTTGCAACTGATGAAAGCTGAACTGAGAAAGCCCCTCATCCCAGAGGCTTTCTCAGTTCCAGTGACCTTTGGGCCAACAAGAAGATTTCGACATGGACCTGCAGAAACCCAACAGTCCCCCACGAGCGAGCACTTGACGACGGCAGCGATGAGGAAACCCTGCCTTTTACCAGGCAGAAAGAGACATGAGCTCAATGCGGACGGCCATCTACTTCGACCGGCGGCGGCATGTCTGAAATGTCTCACACCAGTCTCAGCATAGTGAGATTTCACCGAGACTGTGGATCTTACATCTACAGACTGAAAAGATTTGGAAAACACTCGTGGAAACATTCTTTCAGTAAATTCTTCCCACCATGCAATGTTTTCAGTGGGTATTTGCAGAGCCTCAGCTATTTCAATTCATCGGTTTTCCTTCTCCGCTCTGTGGTGATACGACAGAGAGTTGACCTCGTCCAAGCCGGGCTGTTCCGCCCACAGCTACCTCGTCCGCTCCTCTTTCTGGACGCTCCATTCTGATCGGGACGTCCTTCGCCGTTCCAGTTCCTCCATACCGCCGACAAATACCGTTTCTGCCGCCAATACCGCTCTGGTGGTAGTTTGTTGTTGGATCCTGGCCCATTCTACCTCGCCACTATGTGCGGGTGGATCCTGCGTGTTCTTTCATGAAGCAAAAGGAGAAGATATTTAGGCTCAAGTCAGCATTTCATTCGGCAGTCAAAACAAAGCATACAGAGTTCTGGGTCTGATCCTCTGTTCCCTGACAGGAAACAAAGTGTGTCAGTTCACGAAGTCTGACAAACTATGCTTCCCTGACCCAGTGTTTTTACAATACAAAGAATGACATGTCCAGTTGTATGTGTATTTTTATCATTGGTCGTTGACTCTTGTTATGGTCTTCTCCCCCGGGAGTAGCCTCCGTCGAATGGTCCGTCGGTATCTGACCTCTCATGCCTTTTCGGTTCCTCCGAGCGGGGGGCTGCAACTTAAAGTTTGTTATGTTCGTCCTCTATCTAACAATGTTCAGTACCTACATGGTTGTCTTTGTGTATCAAGTTTATTTGTCTACAATCATGTTCTTCACTTGACGTCATCTGTTGCGGTCAGTATGACAGTTACCTGACATGCAATGAACGATCCTTTGTCCGTACTTTTCCCTCCTTAGCAGCCTTTGCCCATAATATTGTACGAATTGAGGACACATTGTTCTGCTTACGCATTTAATAAGGCTTTACTTTTTTAGTATTAATAAATAAGGAGTTATTTGTGAAATGACTAATAGCGTGTTGATAGTGATTGAGCATCAATGTAAGGGGCCTACAAATCCCCCTCTTGGTCTCATTTTATGAGACCAACACAAAAATAAGAGAGAGAAGGACAAACCTAACGATATTCATAAAACCTATAACACCATATCCCATAAACAGCCCTCGCCCCCTTCCACTCCCCCTTAGACCTCCTCCTCCTCACTCTCGTGGTCCGTCCACTCAGCGTCTTCAGGTGCCACCGGCGAGGTTTCACGAAGGAGGAGGGGTATCTGATATGGACGGGGAAAGTCACACTTTTCAACCGTTGCAACAATGATATGGTTACACAGAGAGCGAATGCAAGGCACACAACAACACCCACACAGAGCTCGTGCACACATCATACCAATGAAAGACAGGGAGACGGACACCGCCGTGTTCTTCAATTTACCGAATCAGTTATCCAAGATAAGGTAGTGTATGGGTTGGGTACAGGCAGGGTGGGGGTCGGTCGAGATAATGCTCTTTTCGCTACTGAGGTCATGAGCCATGAGATATTTGCCTGCGTTCTGTTTTTCCACTGGTAAGATTGGGGTGTTCAAGGCACTTTTTGAGTATTCAAGGACCCTAGACTCTAAAAAGCCCTGGATGGTGTCAAAAAATTCCTAATTCAGCCTGAGGTTTGTGGGAACATTGTGTTTGCCAAATGGGTGTGTAGTTGCAGCTGTGCAGAAAACCAAGTCCGTAGGACCCTGAGTCCACGAGGAGGCAGGTAGGCTGTTCAGCATGTCATCTGAGTCAAAGAGATCCGTTTTTTCTCTCCCATGGAAACGCTCAATTTGCCTCCGTTCCAAGTTACTTTGCAATGTGACACAATGTTAAGCTTGTAGGATTTTGTTGATGGAGTGAAGAATACATTTAGGAATTTGAGCCTGGGCTCAGTCTGTCAAAGCATTTAGTCATTGGGCCCAGTTTGCCTCGTGGTCAGTGTGGACAGCCAGGGTGATTCGCGGGACAGCTTCATTAGCCATTGTCCCGGTGTAAGAATCACCCTCCCGTAAGGGCCTGACATTGTCCACCAGGTTTTCCGGTTTTGTTCGAGCTCATCTATCGGTTGTTGATTGCATTACATCACCGCAAAGGCTGAATAACTTGCGATAATATCAAACACGTCTGATATTGTCGTAAGCCCAAACTAGGAAAAGACCTTACGCTTAGCCACCGAGATGACGGGAGTGCGACTCGAGTAAGACTCTTAAGATTTCCTTCAAAGATTCAAGATTCAAAGCGTTTATTGTCACATGCACAGCGTAGAAACCAGTTTCCCTGTACAGTGAAATTTTTGGTTTGCTGTCCGCAGTGCATATGGATATGTATTGATAAGAAATAATGATAGTGTAAACATTATTATAGATATTATAATATATGTTGGCCGTGTAATAAGACATTTGAGTGCAGCTTGGTGTGCAACTCACAAAGTGCTGGTGCAAGGATGGCTGCACTTTAAATGGGCAGTAGTTACACTTAAAGATTTATTTTATCTTATTTCATTTTATCAGGGAATCCCATTGAGAGTGAAGTCTCATTTCCATGGGAGCCCTGAATACAGAACAGAACAGATAAAACAGATAAAACAAATAAAATCAACAATAAAACCCAACAGTGTTAAACATTTTCAACATAAATTCAAAGTCCAGTCATGTGATTCAAGCTGGTTGCAGCAGTTACAGGAATCAGAGAATACAGAGAACACAAGATGAGCGCAGCGCTGGCTGTGCTTCATGGAAAGTGCAGAAAAGAAGAATAAGCGTCAGCTGTCTAGGACTCTGATGGCAGTCGGGTAGAACGTGGGCTTTCGTCGCGTCGTTCTACATTTCACACGCCTGTACCTCCGGCCGGAGGGTAGGAGTGTGAACAGTCGGTGTTGAGGGCGGGCATCGTCCTTGGAGATGGAGTCAGCTGTCCTGTGGACTCTGCGGTGGTAGGTGCTCTGCAGAGAAGGCAGTGGGGTTCTGGTGATCCTCCCTGCAGTCTTTTCCACTCATTGCAGGCTGTCCAGAGCAGACGCCTGCTTTCACTTTCAACTTTGTTTCAGCGAAAATCATAATGTGCAAGCCCATCATTAGCCTACCAGCAGCTTGCCTAGCCCTAACTTTCTCAAAAAGAAAGGTTTCAAGCCTTTTCTTAAACAACAAGAGTGTGTCCGTCCCCTGGATGGAGATTTGGAAGAGGTTTCCACGAGGAGGTGCTCGGTAACTGAATGCTCCAAAATCACTCGGCCTTCTCTCCGAATGGGAGTGAGAAAATAATCGCCGATTTCACTTTTTTGTTCTTTAGATAACCACGTCAGCACCAACAGCACATTCTTCTCGAAAGCTGCCTATGTGGGTTTTGTCCTTGTGATTTCAGCCTTTGACAGTAAAGGCGGGGCTTCTTGCCAGGGCCTCGCAGGGATGTAAAGGTATTATCCCAGGGAAGGTTTTAACCAAACCTAGCGTGAAAAGATGTGTTTTTTTGACAAGGCTATCCACAAGTAATCAAAATGTTATCCAGAATTGTCACCCCTTTGCTTTCTTTGCAAATGCAAGGCCACCTTTTCTCGCTTACAGCTTCACTTCAGGTACCAACTTCAAGAACTCCCATATTGAAGTTACGATCCTCTGATTTCTGATGCACATTTCGAATATTGGACCATTACTGTACATTAACAGTCTCTGAGAGATTTTTTCCTCGTTTCATCTCGGAGCATTGTGATCGGATTACCATATTTTTCGGACTATAATTTGCACTGTTCTTTGTCTCTGATCTCATAAAATAAATTTCCCCCCAAAAGTATGACTTATAGTCCAGGGTGACTTATACAATTTTTTTTCTACTTCATTATGGATTTTTTGGGCTGGTGTGACTTATACTCCGGAGCAAATAAGAGTCTGGAAAATAAGGTCCTTTTTTGTTGCACATTGAAGGAATCCGGTAGACAAAGGAGGCATAATTAAATGTCAAAACCATATCCATGTGGTATTTGTATGTTTATGAGAACCTCATTACCTTTGCGGCTGCATGGCGGCCCTTGTGTGGGCGCTCTTGCACGTGCTAGCTCCTACGTGCAAGCGCGCACGTTGACAGCGTACGATAATTTCGCGTGCCGACTGCAGAACCGGGCAGACTGGGTGAGGGCGCTCAACTTTTTGTAGCGCTCCTTGCCGTTATCGGGTCCCTCCGTTGGCAAACGGGCGCCGTCAAGGAAAAAGGGAGTATTTATTGTTTTCTGGCCTTAATTGGGCCAGTCTAACTTGTTGCACCTCATGATGACGGAGACGGTCCTGATCAAGCCGCCTGTGTTCAATCCCTTAATGCATCATTGTATTGTGTTACATTTTAGTGTCCTTGGTGGCAGGCTGTTGTTTAAGCATTATGAAATGTCCTTTAAGACTTCATAGCCTGTTATGTCGTTGTTTGTGTTAGCTGATTATTATGCTTTCCCCCTTCCCTGTGGTGATGATACTGACCGCCTCCTATAGAAATGTCCGTCTAGTTCGGGGATCGGCAACCTTTACCACTCAAAGAGCCATTTGGACCCGTTTCCCCACAGCAAAGAAAACACCAGGAGCCACACAACCCTTTTGAAATTTAAAATGAATTAACACAGCATGTAACACTGTGGGGTTTTTTTTTCCTTGTATGCAGTGGATTAAATAAATATGTGTTGCATTTTTTTTTGAATCAATGAACAACTGCAGAGAAACCCAAATTACATTTCTGCATGCAACAAAACATTTTGAACTCTGAAAAAAAAACATTGGGTTGAAGGTCACTTTTAAGCAAAATACTAAATGTCTATTTGAGTCCTTCTTGTATTTATGAAAAAAAAGATGGTCTTAAATAATCCTCTGGCAGCAAACCAAAAATGCTTTCCTCTCTCTGTGAGCCTTCATCCTTTTACTCGTGCGTGCTGTCAGCTGTCAACCTGAACAATAAAAGGTCGATTTCACTGAACAATGAAAAAATATGATTATATGCAAAATAATAGGCAATTAAAATATTTATCATAATTGGTTAATGTGATTTCGGCTCCTGAACCTCAGCGCACAGTGTCTGCATATCAGGGCTGTATGCCACCCCCTTCATCTTCATCATCATTTTGCGACAAAAATATTTTGACACATTTTATTTCGATGTTACAAGATTGCCATGATTTTCAAATTAAAAACTACATTTTAAAAATGAACAAACTAAGATAAAATACATTTTTAATTAAATACTTGTTAAGTATTTAGGGAGCTGTATCAAAGGGCTCAAAGAGCCGCATGCGGCTCCAGGCCCGCGTGCTGCTAACCTCTGGTCCAGTCGTATGTCGGAGCAGGACGTTTTTTTCATTTTGTCGAGTATGTGTCCTTGCTGCCAGTTGTTCTCTGTTTACCACCAGAGACTTAGCAAGTGTTCTCGGGACATGGAAACAGTTTTGATCACGTTGAAATTGTGAGTTATCTTTCTTTTCTAAAAACTATTTCTTTTTGTAGATAACAAACAAACATAAGAAAAGGAAAACAATATGGGTATGTTTGGTGGACATTTCGTTGCTTGAGTTTGCGTCCAACCTGATGTTTTGTATGGATTTATCTGTTGCCTCTGCATTTTTGGTCTGATCCATCAACTCCTCGTGGGGTCTGCTCGTCCGTTCCATCACAATTTGCTGATCTCTTTTAGCCAAATATCAGCATTATTTAGGTCAGACCTTTACAAAGCACTTGACCCCAGCAGCCCCTCGAGGTATAAATGCCATATTTGCCACATTTTGAGGTTGAGTGTGTTCCCGTTCTTCGGCCGCTCCCTCTCCCATGGATGCCCATCATGCGTGCCAGACTGATAGATGGCTTCCCCTTCCCGTGTTTTTTCTCCGCTGGCGCGTCATCCATCTTCCCCCACCGCCGCCGCCGTGTCCTCTCTCCTCCGGCAGACGCCGGCCTCCCTGTCGGAGGGCGCGGGGGCCACGCTGCATTTCTGCACATGCGGTGACACTCATGTATAATTCAGCGATGGAGGGAGCGAAGTTTAGCTCTGCGTTATCAGTTCAGCGCCGCGATGACAGCATTTTCATTTCACGAAGGAAGTGTTATTTCCTTTTGTCTCGTGCCGCTTGCTTTCACACCTGTACTGAAACTATCGATTTATTTCGGGCGCAGTGAGGGAGCTTCTCCTGTCGAGACCTTTTAATGTAATTTTATTGACTCACCTCAATGTTCGAGATACAGCTTTGAGTTTACACATTGTCGAAGACAATTATATTACCTGATAATATCAGGCACGGTATGCAACACTGAATATAAAGTATTTACGCAAAAGATATAATTACAACAACTTTGCAGTCGAGGTCAAGGGTGCTTGGAGTGAGTCTCCAGATGAGCCGAGGATTCGAACAACTTTAAATACCAGAAAGCAACGCGTTCACCTGAGTCACGTGACCGAATCGGTTTGATGTGTTTCCATGGATTTTGTGGTCATAGCAGCCGCTTACCGGCGTTTAAATATCCACGAGTCAAGTGTTTCTTGACATTTCAAGTCACCTGAGAATGAATCCCACAAATACATTGGTTCCGATTTGCATTTTATACGGAAATGTATCAACGCTGATTGCTTTAGTTCAAAGGTATAAATCAAAATTGGACTAATTACTCCTTCATGTTGGAGAATAATGTCAAAACACAAAAGTTCTTCTGGTATTTCATTGGCTTTGGCCAACAGGCTCAGAATAGGCACGAGGCTCGATTTGTTCACCGTAACAAACTTCTAAAGCTTTGCTGTCAGATTTATGAGCAATGCATGTATTATTTTGGATCTAACCGTGATGTAAAGCTGACCATTCCAAGAAAAAAAATCTAAAAATATTCAAAGGTATTTTGTCTCACTGATGCAGGTATTATTGAATATTTTAATGTTTACTATTAATATCTTCATTTTAATTTAATGTATTTTCCCTCATACAGGAGGGCCTAGGGCTGCAATTCAGGATATATGCATTATAAAAAAAAAACCTACAAAGAAAATTGATTTTTATTTTGTTTGGCTTCTATATCATATTCATGGACTTCTTCACATTTGGGACTGGTGATTAAAATATTGTATATACCGACAGTCTAGGTCTGCAGAACATCTTCCTGGCAAGCAAAGACAGGATCCTCAAACGATGCCACCCGACTTCAATTTCTGCCGATATGCAGACGACAAGGTGATCATCAAATCATTGGAAGGTGTAAACAGGAATTCTTGATTCTACCCGCCTCATGAAATATATAAAAAAAGAAAAAAGATCCTCCCATGGTAAACCTTCATTCCTTATATCTGCATTCTCTCCTGTAAGACCTTCATTTCTCATACTTAGGTTTGTTTTATAGATACATTTTTATTAACACATAAATACATATCTTCAAAACACTTGCATCCAAGATGCTCGCTACGGCAACCCCTCATTTCAAGCGAAAGGTTTTATTGATTTGTACTGAAAATAAAACACTTATGTCCCTGGCAGAAAGAGTCTCTCGCTCCCACTTTGAAAATGCCCCGAAGACAAGAGCAAACCCATTTACCTGCCAAACCTATTTACACCGCTTGGAAATCTATTTGGCCATCTGGCATCTGAGAGATCCTTTATCCCTAAGAGTTTTCTTGTCTCCGCACTTGTATGAATTCAGCAAAAAAAAAAAAAGAAAACCCTTAGTTGACCCACTTTGGAGATATTAAGAATAAAAGCAGAGGAAGGTTCATTAGATCCGCGTGGGGTTTTTCATATTTCAACCTTATCAGATCAAAAGATCGGAGAACATTTATGTTTCTATTTGTTTTGGATGATGACTTATTTCCAGATGTAAATTCAGGGTATGAACCATCTGGCCTGCAGACAAGTAGACTCTCCTTAGTCTGAAGCGATATTCTCTCCGCTGGTTTCCATACCCGGTTCCAATTTCGTCACCATAGCCAGGTTTTTTTTTTTTTGTCCACCCGCTCACATGTACTTTCAAAAAAGACCCATATGCAAGATGTGCATTTGCACCAGCTGAACACTTGCATACGTATAAAGGCTTGATGAATGGAAAGGACAGTAAAGCAGCTGATGCTGGAGCTTGAATAAACAAATACCCGGGACAAGTTCTGATGGATACAATAAGCAGTTGAAGCGCAATCAGCTCCCAGTGATTCGTCATATATCAGATTCATACCACATTCATTTCCAGATGTGAATGAGGCCTGGAGTGGATCTGATGGTAATTGATTCCTCATATTTTTTTAATCATTCTTCACGATATATATCTATCACATGGGAGGAAAACGTCAGAAAAGGGTCCTTGATGGAAGTGATAAGGTCTGATGATGCACCCATTTTAACGTGCCGAGAGGAACATGGGAGTGATCGGAGGAATCTCGACGTGAAGATGTCAGACGCGATTTTTTATAAATGAGCTCACTTTCATTGTCGTAGGCACGAAAGACAAAGGCAGCTGTAAGTTGTGCTGTCTCTCCTCTGTAAAGAATGCCACTCCCCGCGGGGAGGAAGCGAATCAATTCCCACATCCCCCGTCGGGAGCGAGAGATCAATTTCCCAGTGCTTTTACTCCGCGCAGTTCTCACTAATGCGACGGAGTAACTTTGCCCAAATCCTGATGGTAACAAGCATGGAGAGGTCGGCATTAGCATCTGGACAGGGAAGAATGTATAAATGAATAATAACAAAGATGTGATGATGGTTAAAAAAATGTCCCATCCTTGATTTCATGATCATCTGGCACATTTTTACACTCAATCCTATTTTTTGATTACATTTTGTATCACTGGGAAATCCTTATATAATGTCCCTAATATTCAAATATTTGCAAGGATTTAAAACAAAATAGAAAGATATCAAATAATTTGCTGAGTGGTCTCCGGCACCTCCATTTTGGGGATTAAGCAGTGATATGCGGCTGGTGAAGCACTGACTTCATCACAATCAGAATCAGTGGCTTTTCGCAGCCGTTTTGTGATCGAGCCATTTTGTGATCACTCAGCACAAGAAAGCAGTAGCACACATACAGTTTTTGACAAAAAATCCCTGTACATTGGAAACGTATTTCATACAGCAAAAGTGTTTAAACATTTTCATAGCAACAAACAGAGAGACAGCAGTACGGTCTTACAGCAGAGCATGCCAGCAGTCAGCCGTCATTGAGGCTCAACAGTCCGTGGCCTCACCACACGTCTCTTCTCCGTATTTGAACAGTAAATGTGAAAATCCAGCGATTTTGAATAAAAAAACAATCTAAACTGGTGAAGTTAGATGAAAAATTCCTTCATAGTGTAAATCAATGATAAATTTAACCATTTCATCCTTTTTTTCATTTGACATTTTTTTTCTTTCCAAGATTGGCAAGTGAGGCAAGGCCTCACCTGCCTCTCCTGATTGCACATAACTGGGGTCAAGAGATGTGGATCCTCATCATTCAGCTTCCCTCAGTTCTTCATTCAATACGATATCCATGGTAACTGAAATAATCGCTTTCTAATTTCTGTATTTCTCTATATTCATTTGTTTCTTTACAATATGACAGACTGTCGCAGCTTTTCATTTCATTGATAAAAAGTTATTAACATTCTTTTCAAGATGTGCTTTAAAGATTCTTGTTTAAAACTTCCTCATCACTTACTAATTCCACTGGGATTTCTCTGCCCTTTTGCAGACGATGTGCTCGTGTTCACCTCATCGCCGGCCGGCAGCGGGGCGGTTTGCGGGGAAGCGGCAGGGACGAGAGTCATCTCCTCCATGCCAGAGGCTGTGCATCTGCCCAGGATACGGCTGAATTGCCCCCTAACAGTACCTGCAGTGCTGTTGCCAGCTCGGGTGGCAACAGAGGCTAAATCCTGTTCTGTCAGTTTTTGTAGGATAAGTTGTTTGGGCATGAAGCCCTGAAGAGGGGGATAGAAGGGACAGAAGCACCAGGGTAGTTGATCTCCCCAGGGGAGGGGTAAGAGGAGGGCGATCTCGAGGTCAAATAGTTGGAGCAGGATTGCAACCAGGAAAAATCGTATTGAAAATGGAAGTCGGGCGGAGCCTAGTGGGTGGTCAGAAGGGCATAACTGCCTCAGGTGAAGGTTTAAAGAAGGAATGCCTTTTATTGTCACATACAGTTATACATAAAGCACAACATCAGCAAAATTTTGCTTCTGCATTTAACCCACCATGGATGCACCATGAGCAGAAGGCAGTGCCAGGGATTCAGTGTCTTGCTCAACAACACTTCTACAGACTAGGAGGAACCAGGAATCAAACCAGCAATGTTCGGTTCCAAGGACAACCACTCGAACCCCATACGCCACGACTCGCCACGCCACCCCCCCCCCCCCCCCCCCCCCCCCCCCCAAAATTTTTTTTTTTGGC
>CAAKHD010005233.1:143264-155432 GCA_901007705.1 Fistularia tabacaria | reverse complement strand
CAGTGTCTTGCTCAACAACACTTCTACAGACTAGGAGGAACCAGGAATCAAACCAGCAATGTTCGATTCCAAGGACAACCACTCGAACCCCATACGCCACGACTCGCCACGCCACCCCACCCCACCCCACCCCACCCCATACAATATGCTGTAGCTGGACCGACGGATCTGTGCAGTGTCAAACGTAACGAGGACACTCCATACGTCAGTTGGGAAGAAGGAGCTGAGCCAGAAAGCAAAGAGTACATTCCACCTCTCGCAAATGGTCGTGACCTCTGGGTTACCGCCGAAAGAAATGATATCTCGGATGCAAGCGGCTGAAATGACTCTCCTCCGCAGGTTGGCTTAGCTTTAGAGATAAAGCTCGGGTGGCAGAGTCTGCAGAGGTGGTTTGGACAGCTGATAAGGAGCCTCCCGGGTGGCAGAGGGGTTACAGGAGCGTCAAACTGGTCGGAGGCCCCCGTGGTCGACCCTGAACCAGCATGTCCGGCCTGGGTTCCCCCAAGATAGTGCTGAGGTTGATGAGGAGTGACCTCTCGGTCGAGCTGCTCAGTCTGCCGTGCCAGAACCTCGGCCCAGATAACCAGCCGCCCAGTGAATGCAGTTTTCGAAATACCTCACCTGGTTTCACGTGATTCAAGTTATGCATGACAACAAGCAAGTGGCTCTTTGGTTAATAACATAAGATAAGATACTGCTTTATTGATCCCCATAGGGGAAATTCTTTTGTCACAGAAGCGCAACAATAACAATATCAATAAATATGAGGTTTGATATAAATAAGAGAGACAATTAAAGGATAGTCAAAAGATATCTACAAAAATAAAAAAAAGAAAAGAATAGGCAGCAAGGTGAACAACAACAGGGTCAAAATAGACAATGGAATGAAAAAAAAAACAGCAAGGGTGAGAATAGAAACAGAGTGACAACAACAGTGACAACGATAAACAGGAGGCAATGAAGTGACACCAACAGGGATAAGAATAGACAACGGAGTTAGGGTAGACGCATGCAAAAATATTTAAAACTATTAAAAAGTAAAGTTAGCTAGAAACATAGAAACGAAATGGAAACAAACTAGCAAAATGATTGCTCAGCCATTTATGTAGATTATCATTTTCGATCATTTAACTCATTTCGTGCCACGGGATTTGGCAGACATTGCCCACAGGTTGAGATTCGGTGTCTGGCTCATTAAGATAATTAACTATCAACGGGCGCTTAGCAGAGAGTAGACGAGAACATGAGATAGCACTTTAAGATTAATGAATAAATAATCAGAGGCGTGTTCATCGTCTGGCAAAATTCAAATTGCGGGTCAGATACACCGATGTGTGTGTTTGGAGGGTCTCTGAAGAGGCGTCAAGCATCTCCTTGTTCCCCTGACTGCGTTATTACCATAAAAAACACATCAACTATGCAGCCGTGTCATCAACCTCTGAATGTGTGTGTGAGTCTGCGGTCTTTGAAATTTTCATGTCAATACATGAAGTGTTGAGGTGAGATGAAAACATGAGATGCGCCGAGTCCTTTGTGCTCGCCAACCCTCCGACCGCCGCCGTTCTCAAAGGGACTTGTTTCTCTTTGTTGCGCCCGGAGAGTGAAAGAGCGGAGCGGATCAGCGAGGACAACTCCCACTCCCGTTGTAAAAAGATCAAGGTTCGGTCGGCGTCGGTGTTAACCTGCCCTGTCGCTTCTTTTTTGACGCCTGTTTCCCGATCCTTCCCTTGAAAACTCTGCAGAGAGATGGAAATATGGAGTTTAAATGAACATTCGACCCCGTACAAAAGAGTGGTGAGACCAGCGATGCCTTAGACCAGGGCTCAGGAACCGATGGCTCGTGAGCCAGATGTGGCTCTTTTGATAGCTGCATCTGGCTCGCAGATACGTCCTCGCTGACATTTCTTTACATGATAAGTAATAAGTAATTCCGCCTAGATCCATACATCTATATCATATTGCACCTGTTCAGGGCGGCTGCAGCCAATCCCTCCTAATGAAACTGCCCTCCAAAATCCCTCCCAAACTTCCCTCCTAATGAAATAGTCAGCGAGGTAATCTATGCAGAGCAAACCCTTCTGACTAGGGATGGCGAAAAGAAAAAGAGATGATGACCAACGAACGTTTCAACAGGAATGGACAGAGGAATTCGCCTTTCTAGAGAGAGCAGGTTCTGCGGCGTGTCTGCCGCATTTGCTTCAAAATATCCGGTCGGGGACAGCAGGCAGAAAGCATGCCAAAAGCTTCTATGCAGGTGCAAGCCAGTCAGCAGCAACTCAGTGTATGGACCCGACAAGGTGCCCTGGAATTCAGCTAGCTTTACTGGCTTTAGGCAATAGTGAGGAATGGAAAGCCATGCACAGTTGGCGAGTATGCTAAAACATTCTGTGTGAGTATTGCCGTATTGACCATGTTTGGCTCTACGTTTGCATGCGAGCAGTCATTCTCACGTCTAAATAACATCAAGACCAACCTACGATCACATTTAACGGATGAAAGCCTCAATACCTGCATGGAGCTTAACCTCACCACGTACCAACCAGACTGCAAAGCTATCAGCAAAACCATGCAGCACCAGAGGTTGCATTAATGGTAAGAACTATTTTATTTATCATGAGTCAACTCCAGTAAAACAACGTAATTAAGAGAATAAGTTAACAGACTTATTGTACTTTAATTTAAAAAAAAATTATGTGGCTAAATACATTTTAAAATATGTGGCTTTCTTGGCTCTCTCAGCCAAAAAAGGTTCCTGACCCCTGCTGTCTGGTCTACATACAGTGACAATGACAAAAAGACAGGAGGCGGAGCTGGAGGTGGCAGAGATGAAGATGTTGAGGTTCTTTTTGAGAGGGACGAGGTCGGATAGGATCAGAAATGAGTCCATCAGAGGGACAGCACATGTTAGATGTTTTGGAGAGAAGGTCAGAGAAGCCAGACTGAGATGGTTGGGTCATGTACAGAGGAGGGATAGGGACTATATTGGTAGACGTGTGCTGGAATCGGAGATGCCAGGCAGGAGGTCTAGAGGAAGACCGAAGAGAAGATTTATGGACGTAGTGAGAGAAGACATGAGGTTAGTTGGTGTGAGAGAGGAGAATACAGAGAATAGGGTTCGATGGAGAAGTTTGATTCGCTCCTGGGACCCCTGAAGGGAAAAGCTGAAAGGAAAAGAAGAGGAAGAAATGAACATCAGACCCCGGTGAAGAGGACAGAATGTGGTTTATCAGCCCCAAACAATTCCAAACATCTGGATGATAAGATGAATCTGTGAAGCTTGGATGCCAGCGGGGTCGTTGTGGTCGACTTCGCTTATTCAAAGGAGATTCCTGAGAATCCACAGTGGGGCTTTTGTGGAATCCACCAGTCATTGTTCTGGCAGGGGGTTCGAGATAATGTCTGAATTTTCATTGTGTACCAAATTACTACATCTGGCGCCTCCGTGTAGATCCAGGGTGTCAAACTCATTTTTAACGAGGGCCACATCAGCATAATGGTTGCTCTCAAAGGGCCACATGTAGAGGTAACTGTATAAATGTAACTAAATGTAGCCAAATGTAATGTAAAATAAATGTAATTACTACGTAATGTAAAATCAAATTATGTTTAATGTTAGATAAAATGTTAAATCAAATTATGTTTACCAGTTGCTCTGTAACAACATAGATCTTTTGATGATAGAAAAGGATTTTTCTTTTCTCCTCTTGGAAATTTAGGGATCATTTGTATTTCTCAACTCCACTTGTTGAAAATCGCATTGACGTGGACACACTGCAATCTAGTGGTGTGATGTCGTCACTTTGCGGATAACATGATCGACATGAACTGTGGGAAATGTAGTTTATGGTCAATGCACGCGTTTGACTTATTTATTTAAGACAATCAGACCTTTTAAGACGTTCTCGTGGACCACATAAAATGACGTGGCGGGCCCCATTTGGCCCGTGGGCCTTGAGTTTGACACATGAGGTGTAGATGGAGTTATCAGACATTTGGAAATGTTTCAAAGTTATGACATTAACATTTCTAACATGTACCTTGGTACCATGTACCAACCCGCCCCAATAACACCTCTGCAGGGATGGATAACTCATATCTGGATTCTGCCTGGAAATGTTTGGAGGAAAACGGCGATGTTGAGCCGCAGAGGCGAGGGGAGGCGGGGGGGTTGTGGTCATAAAATGCAGCTTGGGGTTTCGTCGTGAGTGGAAGTCTGTGGGTGGACGCAGCTGCTGGGAGAGGTGTGATTTAAAAGCAAGGGATGTATGGGGTGGCCGCCGGCCAATATCCGACGAGCCATTCCCTCCCTTGTCGGGCGAATTCAGAAATACCGAATGTCAATAAAAACGCACAGCACTCTGCCTGCGGTCCAGTTTTGGGATGAAAAACGATTTGAATAATCGGAAGCCTCCTATCGAGCCCATCTGCCTCTTATGCCTCTTTTGCCTGGGATCATACACACATTCGCATTCTTGCATTTGGGATTTATTAATTTTATTTGAAAGGGCTACCAGACGCAAGTATTGCTGTAATAAATTTCCCTCAAGGGTTTTTTTTTTTTCAAATAAATACCATCACACCCTCAGCGGTATTTCAGTAATGTTCCGCACAGCAGGGCGCTGGTAGAACATGGATTTTACCCAAATGAAGCGAATTTGTTTGTCACAAAGCATCCGGGGGAGTCTATCTCCAAGGGAAAAGCTCCAAACACGTCTTATTTGATGTTCACATCTATGACAAATACAGACGGCCCGTCACTGAAAGATGAACACGTTTAATTTCGAGACGGAGAATCCTTCAAATCTCCCGTGGACAGAAGTGAGAGTAATCTCCGCTTGAGCGCCGGGGTAATTGTTGCCACTGGACCATTTATAGCGAAACCCAGGCAACAGGTGACACGCAGGATAAGAGCCAGGAGGCCGACCACAATATGTGGGTGCAATATCTCAAGGGTTCAGCGCACCGGGAGCCACAAAACGCATGCAAAGTTGCCGCCGCCAATCTAACAGTACTGTTTGCAAACGCATAAAGAAAATTCCGCCACGTGAGTAAACACGGATAAAACGCAATGTTGATACAGATAACACGAGAGGGGACGGGGGTTATGTGAAACATAACGGAAAACCAGCATGGGGAATTTTCCGGGGAGAAGGTGGCAGGAGACGGTTTTACGAAGGTGCCGAAGGAAGGCGGTTTTCCCCCGAGACGGACTGATTCGTGTTTGTTTTCGGCGCTTTTGAACGTCTCGAACCGCCGGGTGTTAATTGGTAATCACTGCCGTCGAGCTGCAGGAGATGAACGTGACGAGAGGGTGGGGGGGATGGGGGGGGCATGCAGAAGCTGCGACTTTTGCAAAGCAAAAAGAGACAAATTCAGAGGAAGTGAGAAGACGGAGCGGCGTGCCACAGGAGGGAGAGCGATCGTCCTCTGAACCGAACATTCCTGGTTCGGTTCCCGGCTCCTAGTGTGTCGAAATTGTTGTTGAGCAAGACACTGAATCCCTAACTGCCCCCCCCCATCCCCCGCCGCTGCTAGACGTCAGTCAACTCCTCACGGTTCATCCATGATGGGTTAAATGCAGAGATAGAATTCCCCCACAAGGGATTGATAAATTATTAATTATTATATTATTATTAAGACAAAAGATGAGGAAAGAAAGAAAATTGCCACGGAGTGGAACACCTGCAGATTTCTGTCAAGAGTTTGGTTGTAAAGATGTAATTACTACGGGACTAAATGGACATCTTCCAGCTTTTCCTCACACGGCGTTTCTTCGTCAAGGCAAACTTACTAAATGAGAAAGATGGTTCTCTGATGGTTGCGAACCTCAGAGCCCAAATACACGATGTTGTTTTTGTCCTTTCCGATTGGTCCTTTGGCCTGGGAGCTCCACCGCTTACCACTCATACGCCAGACGGCTAAAAGTTTATTTTTTATCCCATAGCGCCTTTTATGCCTCTTTATTCATCTGATGCTGCTCATGAGTATAAACACACCAGGACTAAGACAAACCCGGGTAGCTGGATAAAAAATACACAAGTCGCACAACAAAAATGTGAAATGAACAGCGGCAGCTTACGAGCGCCACCCCAACAGCTCAAGTTCTTTAATAAAAGAAGAAGATATCTTCTCCCAATCCAGCAGGGAGCATTTCTCTCCCCCTCGTTTCCTGTCGCCTGTCTGTTCCGTCAGCCGTTTGCACTCATCTCCGATCTCCCTGGCTACGGACATGAAAAAAAAAACAGGGTGAAAGATCGAAGATAAACACGGCAGGGTAAAAAAAAAAAAAAAAGAAAAAAGAAATATCAGTCGCCGATTTGTTGATATATGTCAAAGCATTCGGTTCAAACCCGCATTTAAATCCCCCGCAGTCTTTTAAAATCCTCCATGTCGACGCACATGACCTTTGTGCTAATGATAGCGTTAGGCAACAGCGCAGAGGAGGGCCAGATAAAGGAGGAAGACTGAATGAAAATCCCATGTACTGCCTCTTGCTAGTTAGTAGTTGTAGCCATGAGTTTGTTGGGAGTAAGACCCTCGCTTATACAACTAGAGGAGCGTTCTTCATGGGCCTCAAGATAGCCTAGGGGAATTTATGGTTCTTCCGGAAGGGATGCCAGATTCATTTAGACTCCTCCACAAGAACCAGGGAAGAATCTTGTAGGGTAAAAGTAAAAGAGATACCACCAGCTCCAAATAAGGTGATGTTAAAGGAGAACAAAAATCCCATTGAAAGACCAAACCATGCTCAGAAAAGCAGATCATCACCAGTTGAGTCTGGTTGAGGCATCTGGACTTAGTTCCTCTCCTTGAAGACATTCCTCCTGAAGGACCGTGGGGAGCTTCTGGTATATCTGCTGGGGTCGGCCGGTGGTCCAAGTTAGGAAGGTTCGTTATGGTAATAAATCAGTTGATTAAATTTGATTGTGTTAATGGGTGCATCATTTTTGATACAAAGGTACAATTTCCAGGGACTCACCTGAGGTGAAATCTGAACAGGTTTGGCTAATGAGTCAATTAGCTAAAACAAAAGAAGCCAACTAGCTCTCTTGGGCTGAGGTTCGAGTGGGAGTTGCAGGGATCTGCTTTGCGTTGTGGATTTCTCTGGTTGCGTTCAGGGTGCAGATGGATCTGATATGGGTGTGTTGATCTGTCTCAGGACAGCGTTGTATGCAGGCGAAAGGTCTGGAAAGGAGCGGCCCCTTGTCCTTCAGGTGGACCTCAGAGTCCCAGAGATGTGACTTTCCTGTGTTGGACCATACATTCGTGTAGAGATTGTTTTAGTCTCACTGATGTACCGATCGCACTTTACATCATACACCACATCTGCTGTTAGTTTCTTGGTCTTCTATCCTTGGGTACACCAGTCTTTTGCCTTTGGGTGTCAGGGGGTTTGACGTGTACCGCTATTTCATTTGTTGAAAACCCCTTTAAGTTGATAGTCAGGGTGAACTATTTTACATGCAGTGTTCAATGAAGTCACTGGGACTCCAGAGTCTTCTGCTGTCTTTGCAGTGTTCAAGGGATTGAATGCCATTTTTTTCTCTCACCTGGCACATGTGTGTTGCCTCTGCACACAGGATAACACAAAAGACCCTGGACTTCCTTTATTAGCTTGTTGTAATTTTATCCAATACGTGTCAGACGTAGAAGTACAGTGGTCCCTTAAGATACGAATTTAATTTGTTCCAAAAATGGGTTCGTATGTTGATTTTTTTCGTATCTTAATTTTCCCCATTTAAAATAACAGAAAACTAATTAATTTGTTCCACCCCTCCCCCCACCAAAACTCACAAAATAAGGATATTAATACAGAAAAACACTGAAAAAGAAGGACATTGATAATGTAAGGGACATCAAAAAGAAAAAACATGGTAATTAAAAACTTCTAGTGTTGTAATATGAATCCTTAGCTCAGACACAGACGGCTGAGGATGGAGCAAAGTGGTTACAAGGGTGCGAGAGAGGCTATGAACATAGACACTGAGCCAAAAACCTACACTTACTATCAACTTAATATTACAATCAATTTATGATGATCATTCAATCAAAATTTATTTAACTTAATGCAATTAAATTTTACTTCGAATTTTAGTCTTCTTCAGCCGTTTTTCTTTTTTTTAATTCATTTTCTTCTGGCTCACTGACAACAATCTTTTCTTCAAGACTTGATCAAATGAAGTTTGCTTTTGCCTATTTTTGTAAAATGCTACGAAATGACTTCAGCATATGCCGTTAAATTGGGCCGATAAACGGCTAGTATGCACTTGTTCTGGGTGTTTTCGCTCAGTGAAATCAGTCAATTCCTGATAATAGCCCAACATTTCTTTCATTTCGACTGTTGCCGTAACACTCACTTCAAGGTGAGAGCAGCGAGCAGCGCCAATTCAGAAGATGCGTCATGAAGCACATTCGAGTTTTGGGAGCTCGCTTGGTGCATACCACGCAAATTTCGAATTTGATTTTCTCGCTCTGGTATTCTAACATTAATTTTTTATCATATATCAAGGATAAAATGTGCTTGAATCGTGCTTCATATCTCAAAAAATTTGTATATGAAGTCATTCATGTCTTACTGTATGTAATTTCCTTTCACTTTGAGTTTGGATCTCGTCAAAAGAAACTCAGACTGATTTCTCACAGCATCTCCCTGGCCAATCACCATTTATCTTGCGAGAGGCAGGTTTGATAATTTGTAGCAACGGAGCAAAAAATGCCTGTGGGAATGCCGAAAGCAGCGTTTTCCACTCATGTAACCATGAGATTGCTGCCTCTGCCAAATCGGTACTTGCATATTGACAAACAAACCAACAAAAATGAGGTCCTTGCCACTAATTTTGGTCCAGCAAATAGAGTCCACGTTGCTGCTTGGCCCGGGGCCAATGCTCACATCCGAGTCTTCGCAGCTACAGTCGCGGTGAAAATGGCGCGGAGAACGAGGCGCCGAAGACGCTTCCAGAATAAAAAGGCTTGTTTCAGCACGACTGTGAGTCTGGTGTCGCACATGAAATCATTTACCAGAAACCATAACATTTCGTTCTGCTGTTTGTCTCTCTTCAGCCGTGATCAAGATAACCACAACGGCTACAATGTACCTTTGGGTGTCCAAGAACATCGCCCTTCGAACAGTGCAGCTCGGTCAACGTCAGCATTTTCCCCCAAGACATGGCCATGGGTGGCAGCCATATCTGAGGGAGCGAGACCCAGTTTCCAGGGGAGTCCATCCAGGATACCGAAGACTCAGGAAGTCCATCAACAGGAGAACCTCAAAGCAAATGAGAGTGAGTGTCAGAGGAACTTTATCGATTTAACAAAACTGAAATTCTGAAAGACGTCTCCCTGCACATATTTTTAATCTATTATACTTTGTTTATCCCTCGCGGGAAATTCCTCTCTACATTTAACCCATCATGGATGGGCATTGAGCAGTCGGTTGCCATCTAGCAGCGCCAGGGGAGCAGTTAGGGGTTCAGTGTCTTGCTCAACAACCCTTCAACACACTCGGGGGAGCCGGGAATCGAACCAGGAATGTTCGGTTCCAAGGACGATCGCTCTACCCCCTGCCCCCGCCGCCCACATATCCATCTTTTGGAAACAATAACGATAAATTGGGTTTGTGTGAAAGCGTGACGAACTCTGAAGAACTTCGGATTTTAACCAAAGAGCATTGACTGGATCCCGCAGTATGAGAGGCAGCGTAGTTCAAGGTATTGTGTTTAGAATGCAGAGTATCTGTGATGTAGTGTCTCAACCAGGATGCCGCACTTGTTCAGAAACAGCCAATTGACATTGTAGTGAAAGGAGACTGCAGACTGCACTGCGGTCAGATTTATCACGAGCGCTTTCTCAATTAGCCTCGGGGCTACCTGCTCAGGCATGGAAGCGCTTCATCATGTTTTTTTACATCCAGTAACATAATCTTGGCTTTGCTTTGGGTGTGGCAGGACTCGACGTGTCACTCGAGAACAAAATTGAGACTAATGACCACGACGGAGACGGGTGAAGACGAGACCCGAGAAGCGGGAGGGAGACGGCGCTGACAGGGCCGATTAATTAACACAGGTGTACTTCATTACTGAAGGGAAGCAAAAGACCCGGAGACAAAGTCACACGTGGGGAAAAAAGTCTAAAATCTGTCACGCAACTTTCTCACCTTGGTTCCTCCTGCGTTGCTGTTCCACACCGTGTCATGTGGATGTGAAAACATAATGCATCACGACCTCAGCTCAGGGCGACGTGTACCTTCAGGAGCAAGGATGTTTCGGGATTGGAGATTGATCACTTCAGGAAGAGAGTCGGGCAACTGAGCTTTAACTTCAGAAAACGTATAAACGTATGAATATGTATGTACAGAAAAAAATAGACCGATACTTCTATAAGCAACGCCCCCATTAGCATAACAACCCCCTTCGACCTAGTTTCTGCCAATCAACTCTTCCATTTACATAACAAGCCACCATAACCTAGACCCGCCCAAACCCTGGCATATATTCGGAAAACTCCCCACAGGTTATTAGAACTGAAGAAGCTTCTGGGATGAGGAGTGAAACATCCTCAAGTGAAGAAATTCAAGTCACGACAAGAAGATTTCGGCAAGGATGTGAGTAGTTTTCATCCTCCTTCCATTCACAACTTCTTCATCACGTTCCAGCTGAGCCTCTTCATAACCCCCCTGTTGCAATTCTGGATTTAGTTCCAACATCCAACGTGGATGTTTTTGTTCGCTGTATAATTTAAAGACAGGTCTGCATTCTGCTTTTAAAAAGCGGGCAAAAATAAGGCACCGCCATCCTCTTTGGATTTAAGTCTCGCTTAACAAAAAAAGAAAAAAAAAGCTAAATTAGAGGAAACATCGCCTCTTTGGAGGAGATATAAAAAAAAAATAAAAAAAAATGTTGCCTTATTTTGCTGACCCGCGCTGAACTCCTTTTTATTTTCTGGCTATTGGGTAAATCCTTGGAAAGCGTTGTTGGGAGGAATGAATCTAAAACCCAAAACGTTTATCCTTCTTTTTCTGCACTTTGCATGCAGCACAGTCAGTGCTGCGCTCATCTGCCATGTAACTACTGCCCATTCCTGTCACTACTGCCCATTTAAAATACACTTATCCCTTGTACCAGCACTTTGTGAGTTGCTCACCAAGCTGCACTCAAATGTCTTATTGCACTGCCATCATTATTCAGATTTATAATAATGTTTACTATCATTGCCTCTTATCAATACAATTAAAAATGTACTGCGGACAGCAAAGTAGGATTTTCACTGTCCGGGGAAACAATGCACATGTCACAATAGACACTTTAAATCTTGAATTTGTGAATCCTGAAAAGGCAAAAAATATAAAGGTAACATGCACTATTGGAGATATAAAATGAATGAAAGTATCCAAAGCTTCTTCAAATGTAATTGTGTGCTGATCTGTGCTTCGTCATAAAGCTCAGAACGGCTCATTGGCGCAGTGCTTAGCTTCTATTGGCTCACGGAAAGACGATCCCCTGGTTGGATTCCAACAAGGGTGGGGCCTCCATGTTCTCCTCATGTCTGAATGGAGTTACTCCAGGTTCTCCAGTTTCCTTCAACAGTCCAAAAACATGCAGCAGGTTCATTGGAGATCCCAAATTGCCCAGACGGCCTCGTTCTTGTAAAGGACGTAGGAACTTGCACGAAGTTTGCACATTAACTGTAGCCTTCTTTTGGCTCTTTATAAAGCGCTGTTGGGACAAATTAATCCAAAACCAAAATCCCAAAAATATCAAGGCAATATGTACTTTTGGAGATAGACAACAAATGAAATGAGAGGATGATGCAGACCGAGCGGACGACTGAGGACCTGGATCGGATACGACCCCAGCATATTCCACCACAGCGAGGCTGTCACTGAGCCCTGAGTGATGATAGCCGTCCAACACGGGTGACGCGCTTCCCAAAATTCTGCAATAAGTGACGCCAACCTGCTTGCACAAGGCTGGACTCACTTGGTCTCACCTGATGTGATTAGTCGTAAATGGTGACTTGTGTAGCACAGCTTGGGACTGGAGGGCTGAGAGTGGGGTGGGGGGGGGGGGGGGGGAAATGCATTAAGATCAGCATTTTTCCGAGCAACTGGGGCTACTTGTTTGATCTATGGAGCTGAAATGCAGATTGATAGAGGGGGGGCCCTGAAGGTTG
>CAAKHD010005233.1:128186-143244 GCA_901007705.1 Fistularia tabacaria | reverse complement strand
GCGTCATATGTGTCCCCCCATGTGTGGGGGGGGGGTGGGGGCATGTGTTTGTGGTTGGGGGGGGGGGGGGGGAGGGGGGGGTGGGGGGGGGGGGGGGGGGGGGGGGGGAGGGGGGGGGGGGGGGGGGGGGGGGGGGGCTGAAATGCATTAAGATCAGCATGTTTCCGAGCAACTGGGGCTACTTGCTTGATCTATAGAGCTGAAATGCAGATCGATAGAGCGGCGGCACTGAAGGTTGTCATCCTTTGTTGAGTTCGCTGTCGGCTGCTGTTTGTTCCTAGGATTCTTTTGGATCCAGTAACTATCTACGGGATGAACTTAAATTATGAGCACTGAACACAGCAAGAGGCAGGTCGTCAGGTTCAAGACTCAAGACTTTTTATTGTCATTATGCAAGCATAACCGAATTTTGGAGGGACTCCCTGCTTGAGACACGCATCATGCAGAGGCCCAAAAATTATAAACAGACAAAATATGTACACAAGGGATGTCAAACTCAAATACACGACGGGCCAAATTTCAAAACTGGGACAAAGTTGCGGGCCAACACTAACATTTATTGAAAAAAATCTTCCTCCAGATATGACAATGAATCTTTTCATTTGGACCCAAACAAGTTTTGCTTAAAAGCTGAATATGGAACAAGCAAAGCTCAATACTATACAATATTTTTCTTAACATCGCAAAAAATGCAAATTCAAATTAAAAAACACATCAATGTGACTCATTTCTTGAATAAAAATTAAATAAAAATGCCATGCCTCTTTTATATACAGCCTCCTGCATTTAATTTTAAGAATAGGATATTTCCCACAGGCTATTAATAAAGGTAAAATAAAATAATTGCCTTTTTTCACTATTTTTTGGTTGGGTAGCACTGTGCCAGTATTAGCAAAAGGCCACTATGATGTACATAGCAGAATAAAAATAGATAAAAAATAGATGGTAGCAGCAAAAAGGCGAGATGCTACAGATTAAGTGCAGACTTAGTGCAGGTTCCTTGGCCGTTTGGGCAATTTGGGATCTTCAATGAACCTCCTGCATGTTTTGGGACTGCTGGTGGAATCCAGAGAACCCAGGAACCTCACACAGACATGAGGAGAACATGGTGGCTCCACCCTTGTAGTAATCCAACCAGGGACCTTCTTGCCACGAGGCATAAGAAGCTAATGGGCCAGTCTACGCTTTATAAAAAAGATAAAAAATGAAAATAGATCAGGACATAATTACATGTGAAGAAGCTTTGGATACTTTCATTTTATTCATTTAATATCCCCAAAAGTGCATGTTGCCTTGATATTTTTAGCATTTCGGTTTTGGATTCATTCGTCCCAACAATGCTTTCTAAGGATTTACCCAACAGCAAGAACATAGAGAAGAGTTTAGGAGAGATCAGCCAAATAAGGTACAATATTTATTTCTCCTCTGAAGATGTGCTTTTCTTCTAATGTAGCATTTTTTCTTTTGTTCAGCCAAACTTGAATCCAAAGGGCACGGCAGCGCCTCATTTTTGCTCGCCTTTTAAAACAGACCTATCTTTCAATTATACGGCGAACAAAAACATCCACGTTCAAACCAAATTCAGAATTTCAACAGGGGGGTTATGAAGAGGTTTAACTGAGACGTGATGAAGAGGCCGTGAATTGAAGAAGGATGACAACTACTCACATCCTTGCCTAAATCTTCCTGTCATGGCAACTGGACTAGAATTGCTTCACTTGAAAACATTTCACACCTCATCCCAGAGGCTTCTTCAGTTCCTTTCCCTTCAGAACTGAAGAAGCCTCTCGGTTAAGAGGTGAAATTTCGGTAAGTTGTGTTGACAACGTAACAGCAAAAGATATAAGTATTAAAAACAAAAAATACGGAGTTTCCATCTATCCAGCCATCCAAATAACGTCAGGGTGCCTGAGCCTATCCCAGCTATCATTGGTCGAGAGGCAGGGTT
Source organism: Fistularia tabacaria (assembly GCA_901007705.1). Classification (NCBI taxonomy): domain Eukaryota; kingdom Metazoa; phylum Chordata; class Actinopteri; order Syngnathiformes; family Fistulariidae; genus Fistularia; species Fistularia tabacaria. Next base: position 141,296 of record CAAKHD010005233.1, on the reverse strand, counting down.
CATCCCAGAGCATCGCCAGTTGATCACCGGGTTGATCATAGGTTTACATATAGAGACATTGATATGGATATATAGACATAGATCCCCACAGGTCAGTAGAACTGAGGAAGCCTCTGGGATGACGGATGAAATGTCTACAAGTGAAGAAATTCAAGTCCATTTACCACAACAAGAAGATTTTGACAAGCATTCAGCATGACCTGGATGACTGAGAACCTCCACAGACAAACTATTCATATCATCCTTCATAATCACTTTGGTACACGTTATATTATTATTATAACGGACCGTACGTTTGTTTTTTTTTGTTTCTTCTCTATCTGCAGAGTCACATAACGAGGAGAAACATGTCAGAGTTCGGTTTTTCTTCCCTCCCCTTTGGTCCCCGGCTCCGGAAGCACCTCCATCACCCCGCAGGTGTGTGACAGGCAGCCTTTATTTGACAGCAGTCCTCCAGCTGTTACACAGCTGTCAGAACAGTGTCGTATAAGAATCATTACCAGCATGATCTTTCCGTCCCCTCCTGACCTCGTTGCCTCGGGGAGCTGGAAGGGCGCCGTCTGGACTCAGGCGGGATGGGAAGCCACTCTGACAAGTGACGAGCAGTTGATCAGAATTCAAATCTGGTGTGATTCAGAATCACAGCCGTGACAGGAAGATAGGCTCTGCTTACACCCTGCGGATACAAAGTGGTGGTTTTACACTCGATTGCATTCACTCGTGCACGCCGATGGCGGCAGAGCCGCTACGCCAGCCGCTAACCAGGCTGTCAGGAGCAACTTGGGGTTCAGCGTCAAACACATAGACAAGAGGAACGGGGGATGGAACTGCCAACCTTAAAAGTTCAGAATTCAAAGAAATCCCCTTTCTCTGTTTAGGTTTAGCGGTTAGCGCTTTCTTCTCACAGCAACAAGGTCCCTGGTTCAATTCCGACAGGGGTCTTTTTTGGGCGGAGTCTCCCGGTTGTCCACGTGGGTTTCCTCCGGTACATCAGAAGAAGTGACTTCCTCCGAGGACTCGGGACTGGGTGGCAGCCATATCTGAGGGAGCAAGACCCGGTTTGCAGACCGGGTGGCCGGGGATTCCATCCAGGATACCGAAGACCCGCAGACATGAGGAGAACACGGAGACTCCATCCAGAAGCTAAGCACTGCGCCAATGAGCCGTTCTCAGCTTTATAAAGAAAAAAGAATTAAAAATAGATCAGTACGCAATTACATTTGAAGAAGCTTCGGAGACCTTCATTTCATTTATTTTATATCTCCAAAAGTGCATGTTACCTTGATATTTTTTTGCATTTCTGTTTCGGATTCAGCCGTCCCAACAACGTTTCACAAGGAGCAAAGAAAAGGCCACAGCCGGAAAATAAAAAGGAGTTCAGGGCAGGTCACCCAAATAAGGTAACAGGTTTTTTTTTTTTGTTTGTTTTTTTTAATATCTCCTCTGAAAAGGTGATGCATCTTCTAATGCAGCGTTTGTTTTTTGTTTTTTTGTTAAGCGAGACTTAAAGGGCACAGCGGCACCTCATTTTTGCCCACCTCTTAAAAACGGAATCCGGACCCGTCTTTCAATTATCCATCCATCCATCGTCTGCCGCTTTTCCTGCACTCAGGGTCGCGGGGGAAAATTACAGCGAAACGTAAAGCCACCTTTCAATAATTATCATTAATAATTATGAGATGGTACACGTCATGTCTTCTTCGGCTTTCTTCTTCAGGTTTCTTTTTTTTTTCGTATTTTTTTACACCCAAGCATTACAGGTCCTCGGCACATCGGCGGCCATGTAATATTCATACCTATGAACCGTATATATCGCGTTTAAATTATGCATGAGGCCGGGCTGCCACCTGTACCGCTGGAGAGCTGTCAAAGCAAATAGCTTAGTGTTAATCATTCCTCCTCGTGGCATGCGTCTTATCCGTAATGGCGAGCGTGCACACATGACTTGTGTCTCCTCAGCTTTGATGTGTGTGTGTGTTTACCGCAGCCGCCCATACACGTTATTTCACATAAATGTTGCCACCTCTTGTGGTGTTAAAGAGGGCACCCTTTCTCGATTGAAATTTGCATTCTGACTTAGTGCAAAACATTTAATGTGTGTTTCTGGACAAACTGTGATATCAGGTTCAGCGCACGTGTTCAGTTGATACATTTTGTGCTTTCAAACCATAGTTTATCCTGCGCTCGGGTTCACGAGGCGGCAGATCCAATCCCTGCTGATTGCGGGAAAGGGGCGGGATCTGCTCAGCTGTCAATCACCGGGTCTCATCGGCACCCATGCAACGCCTTAATTTAATCCATGTTTTTTTATTCAGGCATGTCATCACAATAGTTTCAAAGAAGTTTTTTTTTTTGCAATTTTACTTTAAACCTTGTAAAACATGATAAAAATGTAACAACTTCAGGTCAAACATTTTCTAATTCTAAAAAATGTAAATATTTTATTATTTTCACTTCTCCCTCAGTGTACAGTTGCCCCTGGTTAATCGCAGGGGTTACGTTCCAGAACCAGCCACGATAAACCAAAATCCGCCAGGTGGCGACCATAATTGTACTTTGATATTTATACATATTTCAAGGCTTCATTGCCAGATACCTTAGAGCATAGGTGTCAAACTCTGGACTGTGGGCGAAATTTGGCCTGCAGTGTAATTATATTTGACCCAAGAAGCCATACCAAATGACTATTAGAGCTGGCCTGCCAGTATTATAGCCGACAGTGCATGTACAGCAAATACTACAAATCCCTGAATGCCTTGCTTGTGTTTTGGCGAAATAATCACAACAGGACCCCAAAACGCCCTCCCCCCTGTTGACAGTCGTCAAAGCGATCTTATGCTAATACTGGCACCGTGCTACCCTTCTGAAAAATGGCGAAAAGAAAGCCAGAAAACAGTTTTTTTATTTTTACATTTATTATTAGCCTGTGGAAAAAGTGAAAAATTCAGAGGGCTGCAAATAAAGAGGCATACAATTTTTATTTCATTTTTATTGAAGAAATGAATGCCATTGATGTGTTTTTAAATTTGAATTTAATTTTTTGCATGTTTGCAGTATTAAGATATATTTTGTGTAGTATTAAGCTTTGCTTGTTCCATATTCATTTTTTAAGCAAAACTTCTTTGGGTCCACATGAAAAGGCTCATTGTTTTATGTGGAGGAAATTTTTTTTCAATAAATATCAGTGTTGGCCCGCAGCGTTGTCCCAGTTTTTAAATTTGGCCCACTGTTTTTGAGTTTGACCCCCCTGCCTCAGCAGGTGCAGAATGTTTTGGTGTTCTGCACTTGCACCTACAACTTTGCAGTAGGAGTTGAAATGAATGAAAAACTTTCACGGTTATACATGCTATTCGCGGGAGATGCAGAGAACGATGCTGCGGTCGCCGAGCTAATCAGAGCCCAGGATAAAGAACGCGCTCCGGTCGGTCACCACCCCAGAAAATGCGTGTTTTCAACATAAAAATAATTTAAATGGAAATAAAAAATAATCAATTGTATAATATTATAGTAAATAATGAATAAATGCATAAAAATACATTTACTCCACAAAAAAAACTGGTATAGTGAAAATCTGCTACATAAAATTTGATAAAAAAGTAAAAATTCTGCGTTCAGTGAGACCGCCATATGGCGAGGGACTACTGGATTTCATCTTTTATTTTTCTCACCACTAGTGAGTGGGATGTTTTTTAAGCAAACATTTTGGCGTCACACACAAACGTGCACACACCAACGTGCAAGTGCAAACCAGAGGTCATCCCAGCACCCCAGGGGGGATTTAGTGAATATTAATACCTCATAGACTGTGCGTTTTGTTTCAGGCTCAGTGGTGATTGCCATCTGCGAAGGTTGAGACCTTGGAGCGGTTGAACGGCCACGCAGATATCAGAAGTCATCTGTCATTGCCATCCTGGCCCGTCACCGCGCGGGATTTTTTTCATCGATACATTTGCAGCGTCAATCCCCGAAGCGGCGACACGCGGCCTTCCGCCATTGGCCGTGAGCTGACATCATGAGTGAGAAGGAGAAATTCATTAGTCAGTGGAAACAAAGGAGTCATTATTTTAACTCCAAGCCCTTCGGAGGACGGCGGCGAGGCTCCACTGCCATGTTTAATTCATAAGAGCCCAAATGAGGGCCTTCGTCGGAGGCCATGATTCGGATGGAGGGGCGTTCAGCACCCCCAGCCCGTCATCGCTCCCGGGTATCAAGTCATTTGCGCTGGACGTCAGTTGTAGATCCTGTATTTTGGGATGTTAATTGTCGCCCAAAGGATGACCAAAGAAGTTTTTAGGTACTAATTGTCATTTCAGCTTTATGTATCATCCTCTGCGTTGTGTTCCTGAAACTGAATTGTCCTCTGCGTTGTGTTAATTCTAATTCCTATTTCCAGCGCCACTGCTGCTCCTCTACCAAATTAGCCTCTGTAGACTTTGTTATTTCTGCATGTGTTGTCATCAAAATAGAAATTATTACATGATTAGCTGTTTTTTTAATACATGATTACAATAATTTGCAGTACTTGAGTCACATTATTACATTAATCTACAAGTTTGCTTTTTACATAATTACTTCAGTTCATAATACAATGATGAAATATAAAATGTAAAAATGACATAGTAAAAATCAACACATGATGACATGGTTTAAAAAGTAGCTATAAAAAAACATGTAACATGATTAGTAGTATCAACCTAACAATTATTAGCGACAATGCTATAGTAATTAGTATGATTACATGGTAACAATATACTCAAGTATACAGTAAAGCATGATTACTATAGTACTCAATAACACATGAAACAAGTTTACATGATTGTCAGCACCAAGATGATATTAATGCATGATTACTTCAGCATCATGTGGTCGTTATGACATGATCACTTTAGTATTCAATTGTAATTAATACATGATCGGGAAATGGGAAACACCGAATTGCTTTAGCACCAAGCAGTCATCAATACTTTGAGCACCAGGTCAGCCCAAATGCATAAAACTAACTTTCACACAAAAATGCCATGCAGTCAGTTAGCATTCATGAATGAATGGTTGCCATGTACTGCGGCATTATAATATAACTTCCGTACACAGTAGTCATTAATACATGATTAGTACCAAATACTGTTAAATAGGTGATTACTTGAGAACCGAGTGCCCAGTATACAATTGATACACGGTTACTATGGAACCCAGTAGTCATTAATACATGATTGCATTATTGCTATTCACAGTATTCAGTAGTAAATTATGACATGATAACAGAAGTACTTAATACATGATTGAATGATCACTATATACGCAGCATGATTACTCTGGCATAGGTTCGTCATCCATGATTTCAGCACCGAGCACCCATCAATACATGATTACTTTTGGGCCAAGTAGTCAATAAATACATGATTACAATGGTAATCGGAGGTCATTGCTATTTGAATGGATGCCTCGTGTACTTTTAATACATAATGTTGTATAATTACTCTCCAGGGGACCTTCGGGAGTGCCGGTGGCTGAGCCGCATGCCGAGCTTTCGGCGCTTGCGGGTACGTATTGTGGCATGTAGTCACTCACAGAGGAGTTCGAGCTTGCATTTCGTCCTTGAGGACATTGGTGACTTGGGGGTTGAATTGTTCCGCCTGCTGGACGAGGCGCGTTCCCGTACACCAACGGGGTTCTCTTCGCATCCTCTGTGTTGTGCTCTCTCTTTCATGGAGGTCATCCAGGCCTGACAACCTGGTTCACAACAACAGGGATTAGCTTCATGCACTGCTTTGGAGGAACGATACCGTGGCTTCAAAAGATCTCGCTAAGTGTTGGAATCGATGGCGGCGTCAAAATGGTGATTCAATCTCCCCCTGATTAGGGTTGTAATCACATTAAGACGCCGCCATTTAAAAAGCATTCTCCCAATAGCTTAATTCAAAGGGTCATAATTTGAGTAGGTAATAATCAAATTACAATACGGAGACGCTTCGCGTCTTAATAGCATCATTGTACATGTGTAAGTACACCCTAATCGCACTATGACCTCATATTCGTGAAATTGCTCCATTTGGCAATTTCAGGTCGCCACCATGCTTGGAACATCTACATTCGGGTTTGCTAAGAAGAAATATGACGTGAGCGAAGAAAAGAGAAAAGCAATGAAAATATGTCAACATTAGCGTAGCAACCAGACAAATCAGTCCAGTTCTCAAGAGGTTCTCCAATCACGTTACTTCCGGGAGGGTGGGCTTTCATACCAGGACTGGCCCATCGCGGCCTCCCTTGCGACATCCATGAACCTCAAGAGATTTTATTTGAAAAGAAAGAAACATGCCTGCTAGACACCTGCAAACCTTAGGTCGCAGTATTTCTTCTGCCATAGTAACCCTGGTTGTTCTGTTGCCTACCTTCAGTGAAGCGACGGCTCTTCACATCCTCTGCGTCCGGAGCTGGAGTCCTCGTCCTCCGAACCCGACCCGGCGACCTCCCGGCACGTCTTCCCTGGCGAGCTTTTGCAGAGGCTGCCGTGTGTCTTATTTATACAGCTGGGGTTCAGCGTCACGGCTTCCCCTTTGCTGTGTTCCCTTTAACCTTTTAATCATGACTTTAAGTGTCACTGCTTCCCCTTTGCTGTGTTCCCTTTAACCTTTTAATCATGACGTTAAAGCTAACTGACATGCCTTTTTGTGACATCACAGCTAACTGGTATGCTTCATGTGACATCACAGCTAACTGGTATGCTTCATGTGACATCACAGAGAACTGACACGCCCCTTGTGACATCACAGCAAAGTGATACCTCGCCCCCCCTTGTGACATCACAGCATCTTTATTTTCTTTATACAGCACAGCAAAGCAACCTTTCCCTTTTGTTCTCTTTGCGTCACCAAAATGAGCCCCTCTTTAAATGATGAAGGTTCCACCGTGCCCAGCCTCAATTTAATATGTTACTTTGTTTTTTTTTCACCCCCCCCCCACCCGTTTTTTTTTTTCTTTACATTTTTTTCTTTAAAGCCAGTTCTGTTTTTTCAGGCAAGTCATGCAAAGAGGTAGACAAAGCATAACTTTGCAAGTTGTTATTTTTTATTTAATTATCATTATTGACATTTGTTTCCATGACTCAAAGAAAGCCACTGTCTTGTGCATGCACGATATGAAACCACCAACCCGAATCACCATCGAACATCAGGTTACAACTATAAAACACACAATGTTACTACAACTTTACAACACACAAAGTACAACAGCAGCTCTGCAGGGCTAAATAAGGACAGAATTACACAGAGACAAGAGCAAGGCTAAGGAGTCCTGCTTTGCTACTGTCAGTCTGCCCTCACACTCATTTACAAAACGGTTTTTAGTTTGCAGCACGATCGAGGGTTTGCTTAAGTGCACGCAAAAAATATGAGGCATTGTTTGTTTTTCAAAAAACATAGCACGACAAGCACAGAGCCCCGCGTCAGATTCGAAGTCAGACGGATGGGGGGCATTCAGACCATATTCCCAAATCTATTTGTCAAACTACTGAGCAGTCGTTTGGTATGGTGTTGATGCGGGATTTACTATGGGGTCCCATTATTTACATCTAGCAGGAATCTATTTGTTTTTATATTTTTATATCAATAGCTTTCCGCTTTGGATTTGCTCGCCGGGCTGCAAAAATAACGTTTCAGGTGGTTCTGTTAAATAAGCTTATGTTTCAAGTCAAGTCACAGTCCAAGCAATCAGACAGAAAAATGAAAAATACATAAAAAATATAAAATAAATAAATAGATAAATAATGATGATTATAATAAACATATACTACTAATAATAAGAATAATCGTGATTATCATTATATTTACAATAGTAATAATGTGATGATAATAAGAATTACTGTTACTTTGATTTTGATAATAACACTAGTAATGATCGTAAAACTGATGATGATGACAATAATAATTAATCTTGTTGTTGGCTGTTCATTTTAAAAAAAAGTCAGCTCATCATATGTTGTGGACATGAAGCAGATGTACATCAGCCCAAACGCTTACACATGTTTTCAGATCTTTGTATTTGTTACGGAGCGTTCGTTGTTTCACATGCATGCAAGTCTTAGATAGAGGTAGCGACAAGGACAAGCTATCAAGCCGCTAATCACAGAGTCTCTTAAAAGCTTTCATATTTAACACAATCCTGATATCAACATACTTCTCTAAGTCCCACAGATCTTGAAAAGCTGGAAGAAGTTTTGTAAATAGTTAAGCACTGTCTTGATTCTTCTAAATGAAGTTATAGCATTATTAAATAGTAACAATTCATTCGGTGATTAAAACAGGTCGTACCGGATGTGAGACGAATTGCATATGACGACACACAAAGAATCTTCTGCATTTACACTTTGAGTATAAATTTTAATAAATCAAGTAATCAGGCTGTACCCGGATTACGCTGCAATGTCGCCACTGTATAATCAGTATATCTGGGCATTTAGCAGGTACAGAGGCGTATCATGTAATTGCACAGCTACTACTACTTTGGCACACAGCGGCAACAGAGCAGAGTAACATGCCATCTACAAAATAGATACTATTGATCCATCATCATGTATACCATGGTTTCCAGGTTACTAAACTCTGTTGTCGCGTAAAAACCCAAACGAATGTCCGTCGTGCTCAGGTATTCAAGTCAGTAGAAAGTAATTCAGTCACGTACGGTAGCATACATTTTCATTTACGCAAACAAGTAAATACGCAGGCCCAACTGAGAAGGACAAATAAAAATATTTGTACATGCAGTATCTCCTTCAGGAGTTTCATTTCAGGTGAAGCAAATATTTCTTGATTCAGGAAGTAAATGTCGTCGCGTGCATTTGTGATGGCTGAAGGTCCTTTGCCCGTCAGCGAGTTAGTTTTGTTTTATTTGCAAAATGAGGTTCATAACAAGTTTATAACAATTCATTGAGCTCACGCAACAAATATCAGTGGAAACAGGAATGGCTAAATATACAGTTTATACAGTGGTTCATCCCTTTTACGCTGTTTGACAACTTTCATACTCCACGGTGAGTTGGAGTTGGAGTCAAAACTTTTTTTCGTATTAGAAAAATAAAGTGTTTCCGGTGCTGTTAATATACTGCTTATTATACTGCCGTGCTAGCACAACGCGGATGAGATTAACACTCTCAATATTTGCCGTGACAGTGGCGACGGGATTTGCGTCAGTCTTTTTATACATACTGTTAAAGTGCATGTTTTGGTTTATATTAATAGTAATAATACAAGATTTCAAACAGACGTCATGCTTTCAAAACAGAGGATTCTAAAGATCTGCACTTTAGCTAAAGCCTGATACCAAATTAAGTCTTTTATCATCTCATAATATTATAAAACATTTATTCTAGGGCTGGGACTTTAACGAGTTATTTTTGATTCGCTGATGATGAAAAAATAACAGGTTAAGAAAATTAACGCATTTTAATCGCACTTTAATTCGCATTTCTCCGTGCTCGAGTTCAAGGGGGACACATTTCACCGATAAACCGTGTGGTAACACGATGGACAAGGCAGATGGGGCGACGCCCGTTGAAGGGAAATTTAAATATAAGAAACTTCCAAATGGAAATAAAAAGAGAAATGCTGTTCTTTGGACTTTGGGCGGGAAGGAGTTTGTGTTTCACAGGAGCACCTTTACTCTCCATTCGTACTTCAACGGCAAACAGGGAGCTAGCACGCAGGGTGGTAATATTAGCTTGGTATTAGAACGCAAGCCGCTAATGCTAACTTTGTAAAGCACACAGGTTGCCGATATTGGTTTAGTACGAGCACGGAGGCCGCTAATGTTAACTTCATACGAGCATGCAGGTCGGTAATATGAACTTTGTACGGCATGCAGGTCGGTAATAATAGCTTCGGTCATGCTAGCTTTGCTGCAGTGGATATCTGCAATGCTAATGCGAGTATGCAGCCAACACTTCAGAAAGACAAAGTCAAAACAAATCCAGCAGTTGGATGAGAATGGAAGATGATTCTGTTGATGTGTTTTCTGGACTCATCTACTCGTCTGTGTAGAAAATAAAGTCTGAAGTATAAGCTCGTGTATATTTATTCATTCATCAGAATTTTTTTTAATGTCTTTTCTCATGTTTAATGAGATAAAATTTAAATTGCAATGAATTAATAAACTAATTACACAGCAATTAATTTGTAATCCCCCCCCCGCCCATAATTGATTCATGTTTACGCTGCATTAATGTGCACGTAGCTTCTGTTGATGTTAAAGGTAAATTGAGCCACTTCCTGTCCATAAACCCATCATGTCCGTCCTGTTTTTTCGTCTCCGCAACGACGCATGCATCAACCGATCCGAGAGGGATTTAGAGGGTTAAATTAGTTTAATAGGCAGGGAATTTTTACACTTAATCATTCACTTTATCGCCAGCGTTGGCAGGGACGTGGTTTTCTCTCCCCGGCAACGGGATTAATGATTATAATCCGAACAGTAAGACGATCGTTATTCTTGCCTATATGAAGTGGAGTGAAAGTATATCGGCTCAAGTTTTCTTCTTCAGACTGGATCAGAGACCCATTACATCTACGCTTTTATTAACGAGACCCCTTTCTGATCGGTTTCTGTGTGTGTGTCTGATAAATCAGACTCGTTGTCATCGCTGGACGGATCCAGCTTCGCATCGCCGGCCTTCTCCACCGGCCCCGGGTCCGAAGTGCAAATGACCGCGGGAGGCTCCGCTTTCTCGCCGCTGGCCCCTGTTACCTCTTGGCGACCGGGTCCGTTCTGCTTTGCTGTCATTTCAGGAGCAGCGTTTGGGATCGCTCTCTTCGGCGTCTTGCCCGTCCCGTTGCTGCCGGCCTTGGAGTTCCAGTGGTCCCGCGTGCAGCTGAAGCCAGTCTGGATCACCGACAGCGTCCTCTGGTTCCCGTCGGGCTGCTGACAACGATACAAGCTGCGAAAGGCAGAGCGGAACTTCTGAGACATGGCGTTGTATATCACGGGGTTGATAGCGCTGTTGGCGTAGATGCATATTCGGCAAAACAGGAGAAACCAGGCGTCCAGGTAGGGCGTGGAAACGAAGGAGTTGATCAGAACCAAGGTCCGATAAGGCATCCACAGCAGAGCGAAGAGGATCACCACGACCGCCAGCATCTTCGTCACCTGCAAGGTGGACAAGGTACATTCAACGTAATTCTAAACATCTCATTTTAGAAATACGGTGGTCCCTTAAGATGCAAATCACTTTATATACAATTTCTTAAGATATGAAGCACGATTCGAGCAAATTTTATCCTTCATATACGAAACAAAATTCAAGTTAGAAATCTAAATTCGGAATTTGTGCGATACGCGGCAAGCGAGCTCCCACAACTCGAATACGCTTCATGACCCCGCCGCATCTTCTGAATTGGCGCTGCTCGCTGCTCTCACCTTGTAACGACAACAGCCGAAATGAAAAGAAATGTTGGGCTTTTATCAGAAATTGACTGATTTCATTGAGTGAAAACACCCAGAAAAAGTGCATACTAACCATATATCAGCCCAGTTCAACGGCATATGCTCAAGTCATTTCCGTAACATTTTAAAAAATAGGCAAAAGCAAACTTCATTTGATCAATTCTTTAGAAGAGAGTGTTCAGTCAATTGAGTTAATTCAGTTAATTTTAATTTAATAATCATCATAAGTTTATTGTATTGTTAAGTTGAAGCTGCTGCAACAGGCTGCCATCTTCCAGCGCCATCTTGAAAAAAAAAACGAAAAACATTTTAATTAATTTTAATTCAATAATCATAAGTTTATTGCAATGTTAAGTTAATTTTAATTTAATAATCATCATAAGTTGATTGTAATGTGAAGTTAGTTTTAATTTAGTAATCAACATAAGTTTATTGTAATGTTAAGTTCCCCTCTATTTAATAATCATCAGTCGTCTGTGACAGAGGTAACGATTCATATTACAACGCTATAAGTTCACATAACAATGACTTTTCTGTTTGACGTCCCTTAAATTATAAATATCCTTCTTTTCAGGGTTTTTCTACATTAATATCCTTATTTTGTGAGATTTTTTGGGGAGGGGAGTGGATTGGAACAAATTAATTTGTTTTCTGTTATTTTAAATCGGGAAAATTCATTCAAGATAGGAAAAGAATCAGCATACGAACCCATTTCTGGAACGAATAGAATTTGTATGTACAATTGTACAATTGTGCAGTAATAAGACACAGGATCCGGTTTCCTCATTCCATATGTGAGGTGAACAGTGGAATCCGTATTTTCCACGAAATTTGCGAACTGATAATTTTGCCTGTGGGGTTTATTTCATGAGGAAAAGATTACAAAGGTAATGCAAACCAGTTAACCTGCCACTCCAAGAACCACAGCTTAGGGATTACCGGTGAATAGCGGCCCTTTCGGTGTAATCCCATCAGGACGCCTTCCGGGAAACAGCGGGGATATTCACCCCTGAAATGTCAAAGTGTGTGCTTTCACCCCACAGCGTGGCTTATTCCTCCTCCCAGGCCGGCTCGCCACCATTGGCCGGTCGCCATAGCAACAGCTCAGACATTTTCCCGAGCCCCCCCCTCGCAAGACACAGGTGGGGGAAAAGAGCCGGAGAGCCTGTAAGACTCCAGTGATTAGTCTTATCAGCTCCAATAATGCCGTGCACCTTTCACCTGCATCGCCTTGCAGCCTCGCCGCCGCCGCCGCCGCCGCCACCGCCACATCCATCGCTTTGCGATTTCAAGCCCGCCTTTCACGCACGTGGAAAGTGCATGTTGCGACCAAGCATTACGCCATTATTTCTCCTGTCAGCAAAGTCATATTTGCGATAAGGGACGGCGCCGTAAGCCCAGATGCGGCTGCTTCAGCAGGTAGATAAAGAGCAAATACCTGGAGTTTAATTGAACAGTTAAAGAGGCGGTGCAGGAATGCTTTCTAATTATCTCTGCGATAATGAGACGGGACGCATCAGGTGGCGGCATTTTAAATATGCGTATTATGACTATGTCAACATTTATTAGTTGCAGAGTCCAGGCGCGGACGCGCTTTTCTGCCGAGGAATTCCCAAAAAAAAAAAAAAAAAAAAAAAAAAAAAAATTAACTCCCCCATGTCCAAACAAAACACCCCGACA
>CAAKHD010005233.1:115861-127938 GCA_901007705.1 Fistularia tabacaria | reverse complement strand
CGCCGAGAAATCCAAAAAAAAAAAAAAAAAAAAAAAAAAAAAGCATTTTAGCCTCCTCATGTCTAATCAGATCACCCCGGACTATAAGCTCCCCCCATCGCTCTTCCTCAAAATGCACTCGAGAAAGATCACAGACGTGAACCTCTAAGAGATTAGCACCGCGCGCTAATCTCAAGAACACAACTGGATTTAATCTCCAAACGTTTAAAAAAAAAAATGCCATTCTTTGGCGCAGTTAATCGAAACTCCCATCAGAGGGAGCCGCCCTATCGACAGATAAATGGAAGAGCGCCCATTGAAAAACAGCACGGGCCAAATCATCTGCGGCATTAAGTACACTTCAATGCAAATCCCGAATCGCATTATGCAAATCTTCCGCTCTTAGACGAAGCTCGTCGAACACGACGAGATTAGCATCTTCTCTCCGCTGGAGCGCGGAAGTTCATGCTCGCCGAAGCCCCGCGTTTCACGCCGTGGCGCAGGATCAACCTATTACATCAGGAAGGTGAAGTGCTGGGATTTCGAGGAACTGAGATTTTTTTTTTTTTAACCATCAGCTCGTGGATGACCCCCATTAACAGCACAGACACCGGAACTAATTGAGATTGGAGACGGGAAAATATCTAGTGGTGCAAAGCCGTCCAGTCTTGGCTTCACATCCTGAATCTCGCTGATTGGTGGGGAGTGGGGGAGTCAGGGGGGGATGACAGGAAAATAAATTCCCAAATATTTACCGCACATTAGCAGATTTTTTTTTGTTTTTTTGTGTTTTTTTTTTACAGAGATGAGATTTGAAACAGATCTAATTCCACGTGATTCTATTTACCAGCCGCGCATTGGCGTCACATGGGAGTGGGCGAAGAGCGCCTCGATTTCCCGCCGTTCTGTCGACCAATATCTCAAGTGGGATGAGTCAGTCTTGGCGGACTTGTTTGCTCCCGCTTAATTTCCTTGTGTTCCTTGACCGCACGCTGCGGTTTTTCTGCGATATTGCTTTCCTGCTTGTTAGATGTTCTTTGTTTGAGTCTCATTTCTGTTTGTCTTCCACGGCAGCATTATTAAAGTTTTGTTGTTTTTTTTTTTTTGTGCGGGCGAATCAAAGGAGATAAAACGGGAGTTTTCAAAACAAAAAAAATCAGCTTGCGCAGGAAGCTGAAGAGACAAAGACAGATTAATAGACAGGGGAAAATCGTGAGCTAGACAGGAAGTAAAGCCAGCCGTAACGTAAGTGAGGCAGGATTTCCAAAATAAAGCATGAAAAAGACACTCAAAACAACCAATTGAAAGAAAAACCAAAGTTCTTGTGCAAAATCAGTGGCGCCTCCTGACAAAATTATTGGGGGGGGCAACTTTTGCAATGATGACTCAGTTGACCCATCAAAGAGATAAATACACAGGTGACTAGATGATTGATACAATTTGCGTAGAAAGTGCGTAGAATCGGTTAAATATTCAAATTTGGTCAAATTATTTTGTTGCCACTTTTTCTTCACTACTGCGTCAACTGAAAGGAACTACTTTGAGGGATTGAAGATAATTCTTCTGACTTGCCATCACAACACTTAATGTGACTCGATGGAAGTGACGCCTTCTTTGGCCTGAGCAGGTGACGTAAAGGCGAAATGCGCGTATGTGCCAGCACTCCCAAAACCCACATGGAATGCATTGAAGTGTCTGTTTTTTGAAGAAAAAAAAAAAAGGGGTGTCACATGAAAGTCTATGAGAGAAGTTTGGCGGTTCCCCCATGGAGCAGCACTGCAAGGTGATTGGACGTTACATTCAGAAGGCATGATGTAAGTGAAAACCATTTAATCTAAAATCTTCTAATAAAGGAACAGTGACAGAGTCCCATATGTAGCGAGGCATCCAGGAAGTTTACGATGACCAGTGTCGTTTTTAAAGTCGAGCATCATTTTACCGTCTCACAGGGAAAACAAATCAAAATAAAAATAAAAACAGAAAAAAAATTTGAATTTACCACGGCAACCGTTCAGGTTGGATAATATAAATTTCTCTCGGATCTCTTCGAGGAGCCTAAATTGCTCATTTAAATATTACTCCGCGTCTGTGCTTCCTGCTTCAGGTTTCCCCTGGGGAAACTACTACAAAGGCTTTCGGCGTTAAAATCCATCACTCATCGGGGGGGTTGGGGTGGGGGGGGGGGGCAGACGTCTCTTTCCTCTTTGCACAATTACGCCAACTTGGCTTTTTGAAGGAAGGAACAAAATGCAGACGGAAAACTACACCACTCTGGACCGAAGCCGGATCGGTCGTCCCGAATAAATAAAGGTCGGATAAAAGCAGAGGCTTTTCGAACGAAAAAGCCCGAGAGAATGTAATATGAAAGGGAGGGAGCTTTCTCGGTATGAAGACGGTTTGACTTCGGCCATTACCAGGCTGAATTGCCTTCGGGGGGCTTTGTAATAGCCGGGGGACATTGGCGGGAAGAGGTACTTCGGATAGGGAATGGAAAGCATCATCACCCCGGTGTTAAAAGGGAACGGCCGTCTCTGCATTGGCAGCGGATCGCGGACACGGCCGGGGACGGCCAAGGTCAAATGTGATGAAAAGCTATTGCACCACAATTACTGAAAGGATCATCGGCCGTATCAACAACAGAGCTGTTAGATGTCAGGGCGAAGCTCAGACCTGCTTCCTGGACGAGAGGGCGCTCTTCGGACGGTTCTGGCGACCTCCCTTGCTGGCTTCGGAGACCTCGCGGCAACTGCGGCGCAGCATTGTGGCGCCGGTGTCAGGATGGTTGGGCAGGGGGCTGCAGGGAGGAGACCCACCGGCGCGTCCGTCATAGTTTGCATTTTAAGAAGAGGTTCGATATGAGATACATTTTACGACAATGGATGGACTGGAGGATGATGGATTGTATTCATGTGAACACCAGATGGCAACCTTGTTGAAATGGGTTAAATATCCCAAAGAGATTATTTAAAAGATATACTTTTCATGCCATTTGGCAGGAGCAAACCTGTTGCACCACGTCTCCAGTAACTCTAAACCGACTGATTGGTCCAGTTTTCCTTGTAGTCGCCCCATGTTGTCCAGGCGTCTGATTAATGGCAGCACTACTCTGGCGTGCCGGAGTTGTTGATGCCCTCAGCAAATCTAAAAGGCACCCAAACAATTTGCCTCTGCGATTGGATTTGACAATGGCGGCGTAGAAAAGAGGCCCCCGTCTTTGAATAAAATAGTCCAATCTGCATTGAACTGGATCCTCGTGTTTGCCCGGAATGACTCGCAGTCACTTGCGAGTGAACATTTGTCAGAGAAACAGAACTTTGCATGTGGTTTATCTAAACCTGACCTCAGAACCCTCCCAATGATTTCCTCCAAACCTCCATCTCTGAGGAGGAGGAGGCTGCTTTAAAGGGTTGCCCAATGCTGAGTGCACTGGATATAAGGGGCATTTGTAAAAAGTTCATAAGATTGTGCATTGGGGGCGGCAGTGGTTCAGCTGGTTGAGCGAGTGGCCCTTCAGTCAAAGGGTTGCTGGTTTGATCCTCTGCCTCCACACGCCTTGGTGCCGAATAGCCCTCGGGCATGACACCGAACCCCACTGACTTCCGATTTTTTTGTCGCCATTGGTGTGTGAGTGCATGTGTGGATGGCTGAAGGTTAGCTCCGGTGCTAACCACTAACGACCATACACAATATACTAGATATACAGTATATTGGGCAATAAACTCAATAATGGAAAAATCTGAGAAATTTAAAAAGTATTAGCTCTTTGGCCACACAGCAAGAAGGTCCATGGTTGGATGGAGATGTGAATGAGAGATTGCATGCTTGTATAACTCTCTATGCAGCCCTGTGATTAACTGGGAACCGGTCGAGGGTGAACGGCGCCTTTCACCCAATGGCCCGATGAATGAATGAATGAAATTATCCCAGCATATTCTTTGGTGTTTTCTTTGGTCTATTTAGCTATGCATCTGCACTGTGGTTGAAATCGGGCCACCGCTCGGACAGCAGTCACCTGAGGTAGAGGATGCGCGCTATGAGACCGTACAGCACAATGGCGAGGAGCAGAGGGACGACGTAGAAAATGGCAAAGTCAATGAGGTAGATGGGCAGGTAGAGCTCCCTCTTCACCTTGTAGCCGCACTGCACGTGTCCGTCCTGGTTCACCTGAGAGACACATAGACAAACGACAATTTAAAAAAAAAAATGGATAAAGGAAAGTAGCTGTTCAAGGCTCTGGAAAGCGAGAGGAATTAAATGATGCAGCTTTTAGAGGTTTTTAAAAGCTTTTTTTTCCAGTCCATGCTGTTTGTTCAGCACTTTATTTCCCGAGGCGATCCTCTGACTCGTACACTCAGTACAATCGTCAGTACTGTATTGGAGTGAGTACGACAAGCGTTGTGCAATACAGTAAGGTGAATGTAGTGTGACTGAAGTGACATTCTACCTTAGATTTTTTACAGAGAATGATATGCCACATGCGAATACTGTCCACATGCAGGCTTCTGTAAATGTACAAGAAGATATCTGGAGGAATAATGTGAAGATAAGCCACACTTTGCCTTAAAGTGACATCTAAAATGTCGGAACTCATTTGTTTTCACTGAATGTTTGTGAAAGATTTGTCGGTGTACGTATCAGTACATAGCATTACATTTTTTTACGCGTTGCCATGCCATTGTACTGTCTAAAAAGCAAAGCATACAACTCGTGTCACTTCACCAGTGCATAAGAGTAACTTCATGTCTTCTCCTAGGTCCCTGGGCGCTCTCACATTCAGGTTCCCAGGCGCCAGCCAAAATGTATTCTCTGAATAAAGCTAAATAAAGCTACTATTGCATCCTGTCCGCTATTAGCATGTAACTTTTAGCACTACTAGTATTGTTAGAATGAGATTGTTTGTGTCTGTCCCTGCCAGTCCTCATACCCCCTCTGACTCCATCGCTTTTCTATCTCTCTGTTTTCAAAAGGTCTCGCTGCCGTGGAAATCAGTCAGTAGAAAAGTAAAAAAAAAAACCTGTAAAACATCCAGTAAAATACGTTTCCCAGACCTTACTGTCCACCAGGAAAAACCACAGGATGCAGTACACGCAGGTGAAGATCCAAACCACAGCTATGATCCGCTTGGCCCGGGACACCGTGCACACTGTCTGAGCCTTCATCGGGTGGCATATTGCGATGTACCTTCACATGGAAAGAAAAAGAAAAAAACAGCACACCACCATCAGCCAGACGAATCGGTACTTGTTCGTATCAGATCGGCGAATGTTAGGGGTGTCAAACTCATATTGGTCCATGGGCCGCATAAGAGATAATTTATCCGGGCCGGATAGTGTATGTGTGTGTATGTGTGTGTGGGGGGGTCATCATGTTATATTTCGTGATATTTCAGCGGTCGCTCTGATTTGTTGACGCTCCGCGACGAGCTGCAAAAGATCAGCTTTCCATCGGCCGCTCCGGAGGAACGTGAACGCGCAATGCTCAAAAGACCTCAAGACGTGACGCCCCGGAGGCGCAGAACGCGCCGCGTGACAGCTCGACGCTCCTAGATGCGTTTCTGCCTTGTCCATCGCATGTAATCCCGCTGCTCCTGACGCTTTGGCCAGGTGCGGTCTGAATGCGCCTTCAGTCCTAGTCTAGCCGCAACACGCAGTTGCTTGGTCACAGCCTCCTCAGTGAGCTACGGAGCTCTTCGTCCTGCGCTTCCCTCTGAGCGTGCCCCAAATGACACACTCACCACTAACCATCTGCTGAAAAAAAAAAAGAGTCCCACTCATGGGAGTTTTCTTTCTACATGCTGGATGCCACCTGGTCGGTGATTTGAACATTTTTCCCTTCTTTCTTTAGTAACTCATAACTTTGAACAGAAATGAGCTAGAGACTTCTTTTTTTTCAACATCCTCAGAATTTATGGCTCTACAAGAAGCGGGCTGGATAAAAACCCTTTCGCAGGCCGAATCCGGCCCACAGGCCGTATGTTTGACACCCCTGGCGTATGCCGTTGAAACGTCGTACGCCGTCATACGGGCTCAGACGGTTCGTCAATGATGGTATATGTTGTATCAGAAACGATTACTTTCAAATGGATCAGCAAACACAACTAATTGTCCCTAATTTTGGCTTTTACACGTTTGTAACAATATCACATTACAGGTGAATATGGAGTCAGCGTCGAAGAGGGCTGGCCAAACGAACCACTTCCTGTTAAACCCTTCAAGTTTAGTCTTCAAGATTGTGCCAATGCTCTCAGAGGTCAGTATTTTCTATTCTCCCCAGCACCTTCTCTTATGATGTCTGCCCATGGCAACGTGTTTTTGGGTCATTCTGTATCACTTATTGCTGTAACACTGTTTTTTTTCTGTGACCCAAAGGCTGCACTGGGCATCTGAGGTAAGTGGATGTGCTATGTAACCGTTCTTTTCTGGTGGCCGCATCGGCTGTGGATGGAGAGGTGATTCGATTGTGTCTCCAACAAATCTGTGTGTTACGTAACCTGGGCCTTGCTCCTGTAACCTAGCCAGACAATGTTTTCTTGAGCTGGATCACCCATTACTGGAATGAGTACAGCGGAGCAGCTAGCGCTAACGCCCCCCCCCCTTGAAATACGAAACGAACGGAGGGGCTCCTGATCTCCACTGGGTTTGTTTATGTGCACATCTGCGACGCGGCGTAAAATCCCAGCGGAAACATCTGAGTAATTTGTCGGCCCAGACTTATTGATTCAAACAGATTTCCCCCCTCGTGTTTCGTTCTTGCCATCCAGGATCATTCTTCTCCTCTGATCCCCGTCTTTCCAAGCTGGTGTCGGAAGCTACGTGGTGTTGATTTCACAGGTGATCTCTGAGCTACAGAGTTTAAGTTGACAGGTAAATAAGAGTGTGGAGACGGAGTCAGAGCAGCTGTGCTGTTTTTACAATGCACCGACAACACTTCGCCTTTAGCTTCACCCTTACAGTGAGTTTTTATCCATTCATTCATTATCTATACCAGTGATCCCCTGGTATACTTTTTTTGCACCATGGACCAGTTCAATGTCAGACGATATTTTCATGGACCGGCTTTTAAGGTGTGGCGGATAGATGGGACAAAACAAAATGATACAACCAGCATACAAACTGGTATTTTCGAAATATAATGATTTATATGAATCCACTGTGTTTTCAACTTTATTAGCAGCGTCCTCGTGACATCGCGCCAATATCATAACATGAGTAACGGCCTCCAAGCCCCACACTCTCTGGTCGTTACGGTAAAAATTATACATTCCTTCAACATAATATACACCACAAGAACAAATATAAAGTGCATGACAAATACAACTCACCATAACATTAAGTCAGTCGGAGCCCTGACCTTGTTTCTCTGCAACGAGACGGTCACATCGAGGGGTAATGGGAGACAATGAAACCCGAAGTGTGTTGCTTATGTCTGCACCGTAATTTTGTTTGCAATAAATCCATATTTCAAGTAGGACTCCTGCTATTTTCTGTTAAATGCAGCTTTGTTTTCCTTGGAAGTCGTAGGCTCTTCTTCTGACTCCTCATTGGCTCTTTTGCCGGGGACCTTGTTGCCGTTAGCCGACAAGGCTCTTCCGTGAAGCTCCAAACAAGATTTGCCTCCAAACTGTCAGAGCAAGTAGCAGTAAAAAAAAAAAAAAAAGCAAACCCGAAAATATTTTCGCGACTGAAATGTTTTGCAGTTAATTCAGCAGCCGATCTTAATCTGTGAAGTGCCAAATCCACATCCTCTTAGTCAGAAGCTCTTTGCTGAATAAGTGGAGTGCTCACCACTGCGCCACCATGCCACCAATTTTTAAACCCAACCCAAAACCCAAACAGAACAGCTTCGATCGGCACTCACCTCTCCACGGTGAAGGCGGTGATGGAGCAGGAAGACACGTTGATCCCCAGGTACTGAAGGTACGTGATGCCCAGGCAGCCGGCGTGTCCAAACACCCAGGTACCCATAAGACTGTCAGAGATGTTGGGCAGCCCCGCCGCCACCAGCACCGTCAAGTCGGCAATGGCGAGGCTCACGAGGTAGCAGTTGGTGGGCGTCCTCATGTGGCGGGTGGTCAGGACCACAAGGACCACCATGATGTTTCCCACGATCCCCACGCCGCACACGACCAACACCAGGAACACCGACACCGTCTTGTACTCCAGGGACTCTGCGACACCGGAGCTCAGAGAAATGTTAGTGGGGGTGTCCACCCTTGAGCTCGCGTTGTCGGCCATGTTTACTCGCGGCTGGTCTTCCTGTCCTCCCGGAGTTTACATAAAGGCGGCATTCATTGAAGAAGTGAAGAAGAACTAGTGATGGAGATCCAGAATTTCACTTGGTCATCGAACCCGGTGACTCACTGGGGGCGAACGGGGAGCCTTCGAATACCAACAAGAGCATCAGGCTGCCGTTCTCCTTCTCTTGACCGATTTATCTTTCTGCCCATCTCCATCCGGCTCGCTCTCCTTCCCCCTGATTGAAGCGGGGTGGCAAATAGGACCTTGATGGTGAATTACCCCGGGCCGTCCAAACGCCGCTCAGGCTCCTAATTGGTCACCTGGAATTAGAAAATTAGTTGGGTGAAATCAGGTGGAGAAGGGAATTATCTTTGGATTGGCTTTGGACGTTAGGCTTCTATTGGCACACACACACGTCAAGCCTCACACTTGTTTCCTTCTCCGTCCATTTCCTCATGTAGTGTTAAGTTTTTGTTTTTTTTAATTCAAGCAGCTGCAAGAATTAGCAGCACTGCTGCCATCTGCTTCTTCTGCTCCTCCACAGCGAGTCACCTGCCTTCATCTCACACCAATTCATTTCCTGTCCTCTTTCACTCCATCCATGAACCTCCTCTCTGGTCTTCCTCCTGTTCCAACCTCAGCATCCTTCTACCAAGATCTACGCCATCCCTCCTCTGCGCATGTCCAAACCATCTAATTCTTGATTTTATCTCCAGAACATCTAACATGTGCCTACATGGTGGTTTAAAAACATTCCAGATGTTTGGATCCGTTAGACATCACGTCTTCAGATACGTTCTCTGCATCTCCTGCTTTTCTTTGCTGTTCGATACATTAACATGGGGATTCTGAGTTGTCCCAGACATCCAGCCATTCACCCTCTAATTCATGCGTCATATAGAGACATACAGCCATTCACCATCTCATTCCCATATCGTATAGAGCCATTCACTTCCTCATTTACATGTTTTACGGAGACATCCAACCGTTCACTTGTTCTCTCATGATAGAAACACAACCATTCACTCATTCACAAGTCAAAGAGGCATCAAATCATTCACCATCTCATTCGTATATCATAACCACAGACAACATTCACTCATTCAGAAGTCATAAAAAAACTTACAAGCATTCACTCACTCACTCATTACAGATAAACAACCATTCATCCCCTAATTCACACATCATATAGAGACACACAACCATTCACTCATTCATAAGTCATAAAGAGACATAAAACCATTCACCTTCTCATTCACATAACCTAGAGAGACAGGCGACCATTCACTCATTCATAAGTCATAAAGAGACTGACAACCATTCAATCATTCACTCGTTATAGACACACACCCATTCGCTCCCTAATTCATACATCAGATGGAGACATACAACAATTCACCCTCTAATTAATGCATCATATAGAGACATACGGCCATTCACCCTCTCATTCATATATGATATAGAACCATTCACTCCCTCATTCACACGTTTGACAAAGACATACAACTGTTCACTCATTCACTCATCATAGATACATAACCATTTACTCCTTAATTCACACATCATATAGAGACAAAAAACATTCACCCTCTCATTCACATATCATAGAGACAGACAACCATTCACTCATTCATAAGTCACAAAGAGACTTACAACCATTCACTCATTCACTTGTTACAGACACACAACCATTCGCTCACTAATTCCCATGTCATATAGACACACACAGTCACAAGTCATATGTAAACATGCAACACAACTCAAAGACAACCAAGTATCAACATCAGCCGCCGTCAGTGAGTAAACGGAACACGTGACATTGGACATCACAACATCCAAAGACTGAGGATGGAGATACGATCAATGATCATATAAAGGTACGTTCTCTGCATATTCTGCGATGTCTTTGCAGTTCGTTACATTAACAGCATGGGGATTCTCAGTTGTCCCATTATTGTGGTAAATTTAGATGCTATATATATATATATATATTTTTATTTATTTATTTATTTATTTTTTGTTTGTTTGTTGTTGTTTTTTTGTTTGTTTGTTTAAACTAAACTCTTTCATGGAATTGTGTCTCATTTTAGCATTAAATCATTTAGATCTGCATTCAGATTGATTCAGCATTGTTTCTTTTGACTTTCTGTCTTTTAATTGTTGATATTGCTTTTAATTATAAGTGCTCATTTATATTTTGACTATCTTTTTTGATATTGTTATTGTTGCGTTGTTGCGACAACGGAATTTCCCCTATGGGGATCAATAAAGTATTATCCTATCCTCTCCTATCCTAAGCAGCGAAAAATCTGAAATTTCATTCTTTCAGGCCGTCAAAAAATCTCAGTCTTTCAACTAGACCCAAGCCAGAGGTTTCGCCAGCTCAGCTCGGTTGGCCTCGGAATTTCTTTGTACGGCGCCTCACGAAAATGTCCTCATCTCGTTCGACGACATGCAAACAGCATTTCTAAAGCTGTTCCGCACATTCAAACAAACTGCCAATGCCGTCAGATGGTAGTCAAGGTTCTTCCATGGAAACACACATGGTTAAACATAGTCGCACACACACAAAGGAAACCGGTATTACCTTCCCAATGCTCTAACAGTATGCTACCCCCGAGTGGACACATTGCAAAATTACAGCTGCAAGCACCGCAAACCCACATACTTAAAGTTTTTTTGTGTGTTTTTTTCAAATAATCGCTGATGAGGCGTTGGAGGTCAGCGAACAACGAGGTTGGCGAATCACCTCCTGGAGTTTGTTTCGGGGTTCTGCAACCTGCCAGAAACCAATTAAGCAGCGAATCTCTCCGAGGCAACTGTTGCTCTTTTCGCTTTTGGTCTCCTAGCCGGAGCTGAAGCGGGCAGAGGACCTCCTGAGGGCTGCCTCCGAGAGATTGAGGTGGGCATGAAATGAAAAGTAAGTTAGTTTCAGTATTCCTTTTAATTTTTTAATCGGGCTTAACTCACTCACCATGATACATACGCACACACACACATAGTGACTCAATAGAGCTGTCTCTTGCACGTTCCTGACAATCCATCCGAATGCAGTAACTGAGCGACAACAGATGTTTGCAGATAAAGATGTTTTATTGTTGTGCTGATTTTTTTTTTTTTTTGTCGTCCCGTTTATATTTGGACAACATTTTTCTCCCAAAATGCCATACATATATATTTGTATTACAAATTTCTGGTACTTCACCATTGGATTTTGGTAGTCCACCATTGGATTTTCATCGCAATCCAGGGGTGAACTACAAACCAAATGGCAGTAAACTGACTTAAGTAGTTGTTGAAATCTTAATGTTTGAAAGTTTGGTGGATTTTGGTTACAAAACTTTTATTCATTATAGTCAACATTTATTCATTCAAACCTTCATTCATTATCTATACCGCTTATCCTGAATGCAGTCATGGTCGCTGGGATGCTGGAGCCCATCCCAGTTGTCACTGGCTAAGAGGCCAGGTTCACTGGACTGGTTACCAGTCAATTACACGGTCACATATATACATCCAGCAATTCACCCTCTCATTCATGCGTCATATAGAGACATCCAGCAATTCACCCTCTCATTCATGCGTCATATAGAGACATCCAGCAATTCACCCTCTCATTCATGCTTCATATAGAGACATACAGCCATTCACCATTTCATTCACATTTCATATATAACATTCACTCCCTCATTCACACTTTTTTTTCATAGACATCCAACCATTCACTCATTCACTTATCATAGACATACAACCATTCACTCATTCACTTATCATAGACATACAACCATTCACCCTCTCATTCATATCCATTCACTCGGTCGTTCATGCATCATATAGACGTACAAACATTCAATCTCGTTT